>OY365807.1:58329493-58479493 GCA_959347315.1 Bimastos eiseni
AAAATGGGCCCCACCTTTGGATTATTCGTAAACTTTTCCTGTAATTGTTAACAAATTTATTAACATAACACATTTGGTTTTATTCACTAGTTTTCGATTTTTTAAGCCCTATTTCTACTTAAATATTCTCAATTAATTCATAAAGGGGCCTTTCTCTCCATTGCAAAACAATCAATAATTGAATCAAAATTTAAAGTTTCTGCCAACTCCGCTTCAATGGCCAATGTTGCCAGTCCATTGACTCTGTTTTGACACATTGTTGCCCGCTGATAGTTTTTGACTCGTTTTAATACACTAAATGATCTCTATGCACTTGCGAAGGAAGCTCAAAGAAAAAAATCCTCATTACAACAATTAAATTGGGGGAATGGTTTCATGCAGTTTATTTGACAACTGAAAAGGTTGAACAATTTTTGAGCCAATATTTTTCTGATAAATTCGTAACCTTGTCAGTTAAATCCTTGCAAATGTCGGCAGAGTAACTTTCCCAAAATTTTCACATATGACCCTGTCATAATCTTCTTGGAGAAACTTCCAAACTTCCAAACGAATTAAAATTTCTTGCAAAGACTTGACACTGCAACAAAACGCTTTTTAAGTCCTATGGTTACTACGGAATCAAAAATCGGATAACGCATTCCATCTCTGAACTCACTCCTTGCAGACTTAATTACAAGTAAAACAACTGTTTCAACAACTGCAGTTCGTGGATGTTTGTAGGCTTTTCATTTTTAAGTTAGCCTTCGATCCAGTCCAGTCACGTATCTGAACAGTTTGATCATTATAATTGTCTCCAACAGCATTAACAGTTTGAGAAGAACAACTGATGCCAATAGGTTGGGCAATAAGTTCACATTCATCATGTAATTTGTCCCAGGATTCTCGTAATTTTAATAAACTTTGAGGAGACCATCAATGTTGCCTCTCTCTACATCAATTGTTATATCACGATGTTGGAGAACTAAATTTCTCTCTGACTGATATTGATGAATGATGATGAATCGATGATAACTTTGATTAGTGAGTGATGTATCATGTATGATGTAAGTTTAGTGCTTGGAATTTTGCAACACTTTCTAGTACTGTGTATTATAGTATACTGTCAATCGGTCTTTCATTCATACTCAAAAATATAAATTGTACCGGGCCCCCACTTTGTTCTCGACCTGCCGAATTATATTGCATAGCCTTATATTTCATTTCATTTCATAGCATTGCATTGTCTTAGGTTCTCTTCCTTACGCCTTCAACGCACATCTAAGAAGATCCGAATAGTTCTATGCCTTCCTGGAATCGCCTTGCAACGGATGTTCTAGTCGCGGATGCGGTACACGATGCAAGAGAGACAGACAGAGGCTGAGAGAGATAGAATGAGACAGATAGTAACATAATGAAACTGAAAGAGACATAGAGAGACATAGAGAGACAGGCAGATGAAGAAGGAGTTGGACGGAGTCAGAGACAGATAGTTGCTGATGATGGGCTTGGCACACGGAATAGTTCCCGAAGCACCGGTGCAACTAATTAGGCGTTGGACGCACCTGCAACGCTTTACGGCTCCCCGCCAATCCTCTGTTTACATCTCGTTTGCTGTCTGTTTATTTTGACAAGTTCCCTCTCCCGCGCCTCGCATCCCTCTCTCTCTCCCACCTCGCCCATTTCTTCCCTCTTCCCGTGCTATTTCCTATACCACCACTAACACCATCGCCACCGCCATCACTCCCGATATCATCTCCAACAGCGCAACCACTCTCACTACCACTTACACCACAGCGAACCATAAAACCAAATACTATTATCACCCCCAATACAACTACCAGCAACTCCTCAATTATCACGGTTATCACAATAACTACCCAAACCATACAACTCGGGGAGTCAGTCACTTTTCTCTGTTGCCCGTGCCCCGAAAGCATACACCAGGTTCTCTTGAATCAGGAAACACCTCACCTAAATTTGTCTCACCAACTTTACTAGAGCTGACTATGCTGTACAAGTAGGCATACCAGCTGAGCCTATTGCGAGTACCGTCTCACTCTCTTACCCTCAGCGCCGAAGCTACTCTAGTGCTTTTGTTCTCGACCTTTTTGACACCAAAGGCACATCTAGGATCTTTGGAAATTCACAAGGCACACCATTGAACCAAAACTAATTTGCTATGTTTAATTTTTGAGCAATTGTATGGCTGCTGTTTTTAAATCTTGCTTTTAAGCATTTTCCAACTGAAAAGAAAGCAGCATTCAAAGTTTTACATAATTTTAAAAATAAGACAAATATTTATATTTTAGATCAACATTTTAACCTGAACTGATTGAAATGCAACATTTACAATTAAATTTTTACGTTTACAATGCCAAACATAAACTGGTTAAAACTGTGGGAATTATCGGTGTTAAAAAGACTTTTGTAATTTTGCAAGATCTGTTTAAACATCACTCAATGTCAATGTGATATCTGGTCTTGATGTTCCTAAAAAATTTCCGATAAACAAACTTTCATTTCTTCTTCAACACTTCAACTTTTCTTTCTTTTTGTATTTAATATTTGTATGAGTTGAAAATCCGAGCTCACACAAGTAGGATGTGGAGAACTGCAAAAGAACATGCAAACCCCTCATTTAAATAATCGTCTGCATGATCCTTTTCTGCAATTATCCAGAACGCTGAGAACATTTCCGCGTGTTTAAGTTTATTGTTCGATCAGAGCTCAATTCAGCAAGTAACTCTTCTTATATTTAGATATAAGGCTTTAATAATAAGTTACAAAAAATAAATCATAATTTCATATAAAAATATTTTGACAATTTGATCATACTGTGCTATGCTTTAAGATTTCATTGAAAATGAATCTTGAAATTGAAAATAAAACAGTTCCGCGCATTAGATTAACTGTAACTTTACGACCAGACTGACGTACATTTTGCTAGCATTAGATCATTAGAAGAAATAGTTATTAACAGATTGATTAACATAAACATTTTTATTTTTAATTAGAATGAATTCATTATATTTTAGCTTCATTCGAATATGATTTTTATTGATTTGAAATTGATTTATTAGTAGATTCGCGAACTTGCGACACACTTGGCGATGCCTTACGATACACCAGTGTGCGCGCGGCACACCGGTTGAGAATCACTGCTCTAGTGCATGCTTTTGCTACTAGTCGCCTTGACTATTGCTCCTCAATTATATGCTGGTCTGCCGCATATTCGAATTGAGTGCTTGGAACGGGCTTTGCGTGCGGCTGCGCGACTGATTGGTGGGATTCCCAGAGCGGGTCAGGTATCCGACTACATGTGGGATATCCTGCATTGGTTGCCTCTATCCCAACGCATCTGATTTAGGGTATCTGCCTTAGTTTGGCGCTGTCTTAGCGGTACTGCGACTGATTATTTGCAGGAGCCAAGATTAATCCACTAACATTGGAGTAATCTTGGCAGGAGCTATGTCGCCCTATCACTGCCAGTAGTAGTCGACGACCACTTCGCTTTGCTGTTCATGGCGACCTGATCGTCCCTTTTGCACGCACTTCCATAATGCAGCATCGGGCTTTCTCGGTCGTGGGATCTACAATCTGGAATGAACTTCCCACAGAGCTCCGTCTCCTATCTAAGAACTCCTCATCTTCATTTTACGCCTCTCTTAAAACTGTCCTTTTCAACCGCGGTTAGGCCGGGACCGCCTCTTATTAGATATCTTGAAGGGGCGCTATATCAAGGACTAATGATTGATTAACAAGTCACTGGTACCTGACCTTGTCATAACTTAGCTTACCTGCCCGACCCTTACCTTACCTTAATACCTTACCTTAACCTATGCAACCCAATTTTACTCACTTCGCAGCGAAGAAGAAATATTATCTTTCACTTAACAATATATATGTGTGTATGTATATATATTCACGTTAAGTGAAAGATAATATATATATATATATATATAACTCTTCTCCATCATCTAAATTTTCATCTTCTTTTCTATCTTCCTATTCATCTTCTTCCTCTTCCTCCTTCACATCAATTCTTCTCTTTTCCCCTCATCCTTCGTTTCCTCTTCTCAACAAGTCAACAAATCTTTTTGTAGCTCATTTAACAATTTCATAAATGACACGTGATCATTGCCGATTAGCGAGATCAGAGGTCAACGTGGGTCAATCTGGAGGAGACATCGGACCGCCTTTAGAAACAACTGGGGCGCCTAACCCCCCTCCGTCGGGACAGATCTGCGGGTGCCTTGAAGGTGGATCGAGTGACTTGGGGTACAGGACCTCAAACTCCACGGTACTATAAGGAGTGACCAGGGTACTGCAGGCACTTATGTATCGGCCATATTTAGTTGTAATTATATAGCGCCTTTTCCACTTTATTCGGAATCTGCCACTCGACGGCATTGGCCAGCCAAGACCTCCCTTTCGTTCCACCCGTACATAAAGCCCCACCTTCCTTCTCCTGCACGCCTCCCGCCCCAGCGTCAATATTTTGACAGATGGACTACACGCCATTTTACAGCGGCAGCTAACCACATCACACACTATACAACATGGATGCAAATTTTCTCATTATATATATATATATATATATATAAACACGATATGCATCATTATGACGTTTTCGTCAATGTCTGTGTGTGTGTATGTGTGTGTGCGTGCGTGTGTTTATATGCATAAATTAAATGCACGTTGGATGGCTTGGGAATTGACTAATATGCTAATTCCTGTGTGATATAGTTTATGAGACCTGTTCGAGTCAAAAACTTAAATTGAAACATTCACATCTGGCGCATAGAATATATACAATGCCTGTAACCGATTATTTCACCTCAATTTAAGAGGCAATAATTGCTTGAAAGCACTTTGTACACACAATCATTACCAAATGTTTAATTGATCGCCTCAAACAGTTCAACACAATGATAAGAATATAAGAAGCAGTGGCTCGTGGAAAAGAAGGATAGTAGGGAAAGAAGAGACCCAACAGGGACCGATGGGTCTCACTATCATAGTCCGTTACCCTTTCTTACTTAACATTAGTACAAAACGTAAATCATTAACCTAACTATTCGTGTAGTTAGTTGTCTGAGCACAAACTGTGCTTATGTCATATAACTAAATAAGTTGATGCACTGACTGTAACCCAATGAATACACAATAATAACGATCTTATATTATTCGCATTTTGCATTTATGTATGTATTACCTCATCAATGATCGGCAATAACTAAACTAGAGTATATATTCTGAAAGAATATGTACAAACGCACCCTTACACTCACGTACACACACACACACTAACACGCGGACACACACAAATACGAGTATTTGAGTATATGCCTCTCTCTCTCTCTCTCTCTATATATATATATATATATATATATACATATATATCGAAGCCAGTTTGCAGCTTTTATAGGATTGTATGTATGTATATAATTTGTATACATATGTAAATTTGTACATGTATATTATATGTATATATATATGTATATATATTAATGCGTGTATGCAAGATCATGCAGGTCTATATATATACATACATATACATGTATACGTGTGTGTATATATAGATATGCATGTAGATATGTATATATGCATGATGTTGCAGGTGATGGCGTTGTCTTATGATGGGAGTTGTTCTCATGGCCAGCACTTTTCTTCTTCTTCTTCTTGTTATTCTCAGATGCGGCGTCTAATTCGATCCACATGAAAGCGATTTTCTCCCCTTCCACTCCGTCTCCCCACCCAACCCCACCTCTCCTGCCCACTTCTTCCACGCCCCGTTCTTCCCTACTTCGCAGCTCTGCCTGCTTACGCATCTCCAAGGGATGCGACTTCATCGCCGTAATCATCTTCATCATCCTCATCAACGCATTGTGATGTCATCGTTCTCTTCAGTGTAGTTTTGTTCGGATTGGATTCGACGACGAGTGACGATCTATGATGAGCGATGATCCAATCCAATTCAATTCAATGCAAATAAACAGAGTTTATCGGAGACAAAAGAATACAGAAGGTATGGTTGAAATGGAGAAATCATACAGGGTCTAAGCCCCACTTGCCATGGAGCCCAAAAAGTTTATAACAGCATAAGTACACAGACGGATAACTTCTTACTTGAATAATCGACAATTCGAATTTTAATAAGAAATAAGAAATCTGAAGACGGTATAGAGCCTTAACCATAGCATCAATGTGTATCTTGGAACGTCAGTTTAAGATGTTTAACACCAAGTATATCTTCATTATTATCAGCATCACCATCGTCACGATAATCGCCATCATTTTAATAATTATAATCATAAGCAATATCATTATCGTCGTCACCATCATTATCATCAAAGTCATCATCGTCATAGTCACTATTATCATAGGCGTTGTCGTTGTCGAATTCGACAGACTCTTAGACAAAGTTTCAACCAATAGCAGTTGGCATCTGTAGCCAACAGGGTTCGCCAGAAATAAGCCAGCCTCCTTTGCTCGACAGTGGCCCTCTTCCTCTCCTTCTTTCTCCTCCTCTTCCTCCTCATCCTCCTTCTCCGTCGCTTCTCTTCTCCTCCTTCTACGCAGGTTGTTCGCATCCTCAAGGAGTCCTAAATCTTCTCAAAATTCGCTCAGACTTCGAACCAAACTGAATTTGATCGAAGGTAGAAACTGAATTTGATCGAATGTAGAAACTGAATTTGATCGAAGGTAGAAACTGAATTTGATCGAAGGTAGAAACTGAATTTGATCGAATGTAGAAACTGAATTTGATCGAAGGTAGAAACTGAATTTGATCGAAGGTAGAAACTGAATTTGATCGAAGGTAGAAACTGAATTTTAACGAAGGTAAAAACTGAATTTTAACGAAGGTAAAACCGGATTTGAACGAAGGTATAAACTGAATTCGAACGAAGGTAAAACTGGATTTGAATAAAGGTAAGTGGTCATCGTTTACTCACGACTTCAAAACAAAAAAGAGAAGTAACGTTTATAGAAGGGACACTCATAAAATGAAATAGAAAAGAAGCCCTATATATGCCTACCTCTTGCATCACCCAAGTGTGGAGCTCGCCACATGATGCAGAACTCCGCTACTGATCGCTTTCTGACGGTGCCAGTCCCAAGCCTGAATAAAGAAGGAGGGCGACACTAATAATTATACTTTGTTATCACACAGTGTCGTTAAACTGCAACCAACACCACCACTTTATGCAGTGGGTAGCATATGAGACCATCAATCGAAAGAAATTTATTGTTCTGAAATATTTCTGATATGTTGATAAATATATAGGCGTCTCCACCCCAACCGCACCGGAAATCTCGCAGGCGACTGTCCCATCCTTTTTCCCTTATAAGTCTCGGCACTCTGCTTGGAGGCACCCATGACCACGAAGTACATTAATCAATATCGTTCTTGACTCAAGCGTGGATAGGGGTGGCTAACCCTTTCCACGCCGCTTCGTCTTCTTCACGCATACTGTAAGTGTTAAAAAAATTGACGATTGTGGTGATGACGATTATGGTGATGACGATTATGGTGATGACGATTATGGTGATGACGATTATGGTGATGACGATTATGGTGATGACGATTATGGTGATGACGATTGTGGTGAATTATCATCCATAATTATATTTGACTTAGACTGCAGACGCGTGTTCAAAAATCTGTTTTTGTTTTTACTTTACAAAATGATTGGAACTTAAGATATTGTTACATTAAATTATTGTAATGTTCTTACATGGCCGCGATGTATGCCATAGAAAGAGGCCCGTGAAGACTTCTTTACAAGATTAAAGATATAGTTTTTTTCGTTGCTGGGGGCCCTCTGTTTCTCGGGGCTACGCACATTGACCATTACCCTAGCGGCGCTGCTGCACTCCAGGGTTCGGGGCATGCAAAACAAATAATAAAGGCGCTAGAACAGAGAATTCTGTGACATTATTGAATAGTGATCAGGGAGTGCGATTTGAGCCAGAGATCGCAGATATGGACATATCGCAAAGAGAAGAATGGAGTCAAGGAAGGCCTCTGTCTCTTCTACCAGAAGATAAAGAGACCTGGTTGAGAACTACATTGAATGGTTGACTATGTCAAACGATGCGCTTATATCGAACCAAGCGAGTCGAACAACATGGCCATGGTCAAAAGCATCCAAGACTTTATATATATATATATATATATATATATATATATATATATATATATATATATATATATATATATATATATCTGATTGAAGCTCTAATCAGTTTCACGGTATTATAGATATAAACCCAGATTAAATAGAAAATACCGAAATATGGGCATGGCTACTTAGTAATTTCTGTTTAACGAAGCTGTTTGATAACTAGGATCTTAGCGTCCCCTCCTCCTTTATCCATGCTTAGGACTGACACTGTCAGATAGCGAGCAACGGAGGTGTAAAATATGGACATTAGCGTCTGTTAGATTTTGTTTTTGTCATAATATTATTGTTAAGGTGGGTTTTTATAAAGCATAGAGGGAAAGTATTTTGAGGGTGTGTAGTTAGAGCCTTGCAAGTGCAGTATCAACGATACCCTATATTATTGGCTGTGGGTGTTTAATAATCAAAGTGCGAAAATATTTTAATGGCATTTAGTGAGAGCCTTGCGTAATGCTGAATTTAACAACACCTCATTGTCCGCTAAAATGCGCCAAAACATTATGTGGAAGTCAGCGGCCTTTATAATAAAGGTCGGTTACTTCCACATAATGATTTGGCGCATAGGCCTATAATGATAGATGTCGCTAAACTTTCTTTATATCTAAGAGATTATACTTCTCGAATTTTAAATGAAGATTATTGACGTAATCAATTCCGGCAGCCGAACTATGGGTGGGGCGATGGCTTAAGGTAAAACACTCAGCAGGCGAAGCAAAAGGACCCGGGTTCGAAACCTGCTAACCTTCCACACCCTAGGGGTCTAGTATCAACGTCAAATAGGTTGTTATAAAAAGTCTGGCTTGTCCTATGATCATGCTCGAGTAACTTCCTACAGTTTCGTGTAATCACATTGAGAATTTTCAGTTTGGATTTTATAAAACGTGTGATTAGGCACAAAAGTGCTTGACTAAATTTAATAAAACGGTACAAAAACAGAACGGTATAATTGGCTTTAATTTCCCTAAAATCATCTGCGTGACTTAACTAATGTTAATGAATTTAATTTATTGATTTAATTGAGTTTAAACCACCGAAAAGTGACCAGGCCTATATCTGAGATGATGACTGTAGGCCCCTATTATATTTCATTTAATGCATTCAATCATTTATATAGCCCCTCCAGCTGCGAACCATTCAGAAGCAACGCCTGTGCGCCAAGCGAGAATAAGCAGGGTTCGAGATATTGTTATGCGCCTTTGCTGTAAATTACTCATTTCGTGAATATTCTAGTTGTAATGGAAAACTTTGATAACATGAACGATTAGATATAGCATTAATGAATTGATTTTAAAGGTATCGATTGCTAAGTGACGTCCTATTGCTGCTACCATAGAAATTGTGACTTTATTAAACCCAATTTGAGTATTGAGTCCCCACACTACTTTTGACTCATTGCTTGTAACGCGTACACCTGCAATGTCAACTTTCAATGCAATAATGTTATAAAATCTTGTCACTGGTTTCTGTAATGCAATCTGCTAATGTGTTACTGAAATGCCAGCAGCCAACTGGTAACGCGTCAGTGTAATGACAATTTGTAACGCGTTTGAAGCACTTCACGATTTTCCTTCTAGCAGGATCAATTCAGTGCAAGTTCTTTATTAGCAAAAACCTCACACCTCTGAAACCCTGTCTTTACTTCCTTTGGAGAGACATCAGTAGGCTAATATATATATATATATATATATATAATACATGCAGCTCCAGGTCCATAGACAAAGAAGGAGGGCGACGCTGTCGTAGAACTCCAACTAATGGATGCTGGGAACCAAGAGTAGAGTGAGTAGCAGTAGTCGAGTCGAGACTCGTGACGCGACAAAAGAGTAAGCAAAGGTGGAAGTATCAGTGGGAGTTGGAGGAGCTAGAGAGTGGGCGATGGTGCGGAGCTGGGGCAGCTGGTAGTATCAGTCCCGAGCCTTGATAAAGGAGGTGGGTGACGCTTATGACAAGCGTATCAGTCGGTGGATGTGATCCAGCGTGACTGCTAGATCGCGGACGTTAATAGAAATAGCAACAGTTATATTGAGAATATTGGACAACAAGAGCGGAGAGATAGAGCTCTGCGAACTGTTGACGGATGCCCATTGTGATGTATTGGACTCTAGCCGGGGTTAAGCCCTAGTCGATTTGACGACATCCATGGGCACGAGTGTACCCTCGGCCAGGGTCATTGCTCGAAGGGCAGCAATGGCGCTAAATTCCGGATATTGCAGGTCGGCCTCGATGTCATCAGCGTGTGTTGGACCTAGCATAGCAGGATACCCTTCGTTCACTCCTGGATGATATCAGAAAATGGACGGACCCTTCGACAACATAGATGATGAGGGCCACGGAGACCAAACAGAACTGGAGAAGGATTGTACATGACGCGGCGTATACCTTCGTATCGAAGAAGGCCGTACAGAACAGACGATAAGCTTATTATTTCAATGACTTTTGATAGAAACCGGCATTCGCTGTCGTAAGACGATTTGAAGGAACTGTAGCATCAGTTTTTCTTGTTTGACGACATCCTCTGGTCGTTCTAAACCTCCCTCCAACTTGCAATCTTAATACTTTTCATAGGTCCGTCATTAATCCACAGTTTAACGTCGTCACATGACATATATGGCCGTTGACGACAATTTGGAACATTTGCGGTACAGTGAAATAAATTCACAGCGTCCGAAAGACATCATTCAAAACTGTCTGAATTTAAACTGTCATTAGTGTTCATTGTTTTACAACATAAATAATAATAGAGTTCATAACATCAATAATACATGTTATATAGTATTTCATGCAAATTTAACAATATTTGCATCAAGAAATGTTCAAAATAAAACAAATTGTGTATGACCAGTCTCTATGTACATTATGTAATCATCAAACTTTTAAAGAATCTTTTTCATAGTGTTCTTATTCTATCAAACATTATTACAGAAATATTTTCATATAATGTATGTTTATAACATTCATTGATCATATTATACCAAGGTGTAATTCAGTGAATTACAGCTTTGCATAAGTCTCAAATTGCTCACTTGGACTTTCTAATACAACTCCAATTAACATTTGTCATATATCCTATGCATAATATTTTATTGGATTCCATTTACGGATTTATAAAGCGACTCTCACAGTACAACCTAATCAGACGCGCTCCCAGTGCAAGAAACCCTAGAGAGAAAAGATAAATCTTAAGGTAAGGAGCAGAAACCCTTGTGCTTCTAGATAAGATTGCAGCACGAGTCACAGCAGGAAGACTGTTCCATAGCAAAGGGCCAACAGAGGCATAGGCACGTTGCTGAGCTGTGGCAGTTCTACAATTGCAGATCAAGGTACTAGAAGGTCTTGGCGGTCTAAAGGGCGTATTTATGAAATGACTCAAATGAGGTTAATATTAATTATCACATGTTTGTATAAGTATTTAATTAACACAATCAATGCCAAGTTATTGAAATAAAGAAAGAATCTTTTTAAACCATGCATTAGCCAATCTGCATCATCTATTTCTTGAGAAAACTTCTCATCATAACTACAATATGTGGTTGTCGTCGTCGTTGTTATTATTATTATCATCATTTTTTGCTCGAGGTACTTCATTCTCTCGATGACTTAGAGATTATTTAAGTGTTAAAACTGTTGTCCAGATGGTCAGGCCTCGTCTTTTGGAGTGAGGGATGTTTATTATTATTACTGATAGTAGCAGTAGTAGTAGTAATGGTGAGGAAGGAGAAGTGGTGGTAATTGTAGTAGTAGGTGGGGAAGTAGTAGTAGTAGTAGTATTAATATAATTATTATTATGATAATAATTATTATGATTATTTAGCATGGCACTGATGACGAGAAGCAGATGGCAATTTATTACTATTATTGTAATAATAATAATAATTATTATTATCATTATTATTGGTGGTGGTCGTCGCTGTCGTTGTTATAATTAATCTCTCACAGACATTCTCTACATCGCATTAAATAATGAATGACAATAATCCGCCGGTTACGTTTCTCTCCTGAGATAATTGCATAAGGAATTCAAGCATTGTTGTTTTATCTTAATTCTGATTATGCACGTGTCTTCTTTTCCAGAAGAGTTTTCTTCTCTCCCAGCGGTCTAAAACAACTCCAGGAAATAGTTAAACAAACTTAAGAAGAGCCTCTGGAAGAAAAAACGACTGTTGACAACCCTATTCACTGGACTATTTAATAGGTCCATCCCAAAAGCTGACCTATTAAATAAGTATCTCTTACAGACATCACTTGGCAAAAATGAACTCGGATGACACTCCTCCAATGGAATACAGCATGGAACACTTCATCCAGCGTGGCCCGGCCTCTCTCACTCTCGCGCCCTTTGCCTCCTTCTCCGCCTGTCTCAATGGCATCCGTTCCCAACCGGACCCCGTGGGTACCATCCCAGACGGCCACGCCTACAGAACCGGGCGCTCGACACCTAGCGACTGCACCGCAAACCAATCTGCGCCGCCAAGCGAATGTAACGCGAACAACGCTCGGCGCAAGCGCTCCCTAGACGAAAGAGCGAGCAGCGGAGGGAGCAGCGGCGAGAGCGGGGACGTCTCGCCGTGCCGCAAATCGAGTCGGAAGGCACCTCCCTCCGTCGTACAGAATTACGATGAGTTGCAGAGCCAAAGAATTCTGGCGAATGTGAGAGAGAGGCAGAGGACACAGTCGCTGAATGAAGCCTTCGCTCACCTACGACAAATCATACCGACACTTCCATCGGATAAGCTCAGCAAGATTCAAACGCTGAAGCTGGCAACGAGATACATCGATTTCCTGTTCCAAGTAAGGATCCAGACGTACAGACACACAAGGCCATCGATTTGTCCATCTGTCTGTCTGTCTGTCTGTCTGTCTGTCTGTCTGTCTGTCTGTCTGTCTGTCTGTCTGTCTGTCTGTCTGCCTGCCTGTCTGTCTGTCTGTCTGTCTGTCTGTAACAGTTATCCACAAATCCGCCACTGTCCGCACTCTGACAGTGACCCAAGCCTGGGTACGGAAGGAGGGCGACGCTAATGATCTTTGATATCACACTATGTCGCTAACCTGCAACTACTGCTGCTCAAGTTGCTGGAAATACACAGTGATCCATCTATACCTACGACGCGTTGCAAGTGCCTCAATGTGTCAAGCAAATACAAGTCTTCTAAGTCGACGGTCTCTGTTCTCATGAGCTGTCTTTAAACTCCGGTTCCAATCAGATTGCATAAAATTATTATATTGTATTATTGAAGCTGACCACACCGACAGTACATTTCAAAAGGCTACAACACACAGAATCGCATTAACTCCGACCATATTCCGTTCGCCATTTAAGACCTAGAGCATGCATTAGGCCATATTCTCCCACCCAAAGACAACTCTCAATTTAACCCAGTTCATTAAATGAAATATCTTCTAGTTTGTTATTCAATTCTATAAACTTTTATTGTTCACTGTCAGTCACTCATGTTCGTATTTCTGCGCTTAGTCTATCCATAAAAATGTTTTGAGTGAGTTTGGTCGGTGACGTACGTCCAATGGAACAATAACCTCCCTTGGCTGCATCCAATGCTTCTTCTTCGTTTCTTTAGGTACTGAGAAGTGAAGAAATGGAAACGAAGATGGCGGCCAGCTGTAGTTACTTATCTCACGAACGACTCAGCTACGCCTTCTCCGTTTGGCGAATGGAAGGAGCATGGAGTAACAACAGACGATGACTGGATGATGCGTTGGAGGATGATCAAAGCAGAACGATCGTTTGATCTGATCGATCGTTCAATGAGTCGATCATATCGATCAATTGGGAACCATGCGTACTGAATGTATAGTCTGCGGATGGATAGATGGAAGGACGGACGGATGGACTGACGGATAAATGGACGGATGGAAGAACAAATGCATGGATAAATTGATGTATCGTTTGATTATGATTAATGCAGCGTTTCCCTAACTGTGTTCCGCGGAATCCTACGGTTCCGTGAGGTGAAGACGAGCGTTCCGCGGAAAACTTTCAGTGTTAACAATAAGCCTCAAACAACTTAAAACAAATTTTACGAAATTTTCATAGGAGACTTTTTGCTTGGCATCTGTGTATAAGGCTTTCACTCGAAACTTAACGCATATCTCTTTCTCACAAATCTTTTCCTGATCATTCACTTCTACCAACCTTCATCGCTGTTTCAATTCTATAAATATCCTAAGCACACTCCTATACTTCGCCGTCTGACTGTATGTTGCCTAAGAATCTGTGAATAAGCTGGTTCTCACGACATCGATTATTTTGGCGCTGTCATCTAGATATATATTTGTGTTGTTAATAATCTAATCTAGGTTTAAAGCTACAATGTGTCTGCATTCTCAATCGTTTTTATCTACCACAGAATATGTTTAGTTTTTGACGCTGACTCCGCAAATAATGCAAGATCAAAAGGGTTACAAGGCCAAGAAAGACTGGGATACGCTGGATGAACGGATGGATTCATTAATATAATATGGATTGACTATAATATATGGACTGATTACTTTATGGATTAATTCATGGATGGATGGATGAAAAAATGAAGGAAATAATGAAAGAAATGATCTATGTATAAGCCAAGTTGATATTAAATTTGTTCGCCAGTGGTATTATAAACATCAGCTGCATTGAGTTCATCGCTTCTGTAGAGCCTAAATGACCAGCAACGGAGAACTAGAGAACTCACAGTCACAGGCATTTGGAAGCTATAATATAAAATATAACAATCGCCATTGAGCGAAAGGTCCACGACAAAAGCCTCGGAATACAAACTGTAATCTGCTTCGCCATTTAGTTAATCAATATTGCGGATTTTAGTCTATCATTCTGCCATCTGCAGTTACTGTATACGTCCCATCGCATGGCAACTTTGAACAACGAGGACTTTGAATGACGAGAAACCTGCATGGTAACGACCCCAATTAAGTGACCTATTATGTGGAACCTTTGGTGATATATGTATGACCTTTCGAGACCTATGTGGGTCAATCTTAGACCTAGGTGAGATCTTAAGTGACCTATGTATCACCTTAAGTAACCTGTGCAAGACTTTTAATAATTTATGCACAGTATGCAGGATCTCCAGTGATCTGCCTCTATATATAACGTTAAGTGACCGTATTCGTAAGAGTTGATTACAAGTGAGACGGCAAGCTAAATGCATTTCGGAAAATATTTATATTGAAAATTGGAAACTATTGATTTGTGGCTTGTGGCAATTACTTTAACAAGGCCTAATCCCCCATTATTCGTATTTCTAATTATTGATGGACTTTAAGCGTTTACGCGTAATATTTGCAGGCATAGCCTAAATCAAGAATGAAATTTTTATTATAGTCAGGGACTTCTACAGGTATATCCGTGGAAGCAGACTGCTTCCAATTCTTTCTTTTTTTGGGGGGGAGGGCGCAACATTCAGTGATCTGGGGAATAAAAATTTAATTAATTAATTATTTAATTAAGTTATTGTTAAAAATTATCAAGTATTTCTCGAGCCAACAGTGAAGGTTTGGAGTGATAGCGCCAAAACTGTGAGAATGCATCGCCTGCCAAGAACACACTGACAAACAGAATTCTCTGTTTATTTATATAGATTAAGGTATTGTGGGTCAATAAATTTCCAACAAATCGAAGTTTGTTTCTACGATTTGTTGTTACTTATGGCAGGTATAAAAACTGTCATTTACAAAGGAGAATAATGCATGCTTGGTTATTCATTCATCTATAATAAAAATTATATCACTTTATTCCTACCTAAAATACAGATAATTTCTGACAGTATAAGGATATTAGTCATTCTCTAACGAAATAGTCTAGTGATTGGTCTACAATCATGATCCCTACCAGGGCACAAATTTGAATCGAAATGTCTGTTGGAACATGCATCTCTTAGCTAGCCAACTCTGCTAAAACGAGAAGTTCCTAGCATGGAAGACTTTGTGTGGAACTGCTCTGTTGGCGATGGAGTTTGGTGAAAGACTGTGGCGATAATAGTTCTACGTACGTATGTAAGTCTTTGTACGCTTGTGGTAAGTTTCGGGATTTGTGTAGCAAGGACTTGGGATTTATTAAAATGGAGAGTGGAAGCACTGGTCTACAAATCTGCTATTATCGCTCAATCATCACGTATGCAGCGTGATGTAATTCTATCGTAACTAACTTGTCCACGTAAATAATCCAAGATTGTTTTAAGTTTGTTGTCGATTTGTCACTTGTTTAAAATTTAAACGAAGACTTTTTGTTTGGAGATGTTTTCTCCATTTCTTCGTGTCCTTACTGCTGGAAGTACTCTGGCCGCTGTCTCAGCCTGGACACTATATCGGGTTCTGTTGGAACCCAGAAATAACATTCATGTCGAATACCAGGAATCAGCGAAACAATGTGAGGATTTAAAATATGATAATTGCAACTCATTTATGGTGATAGTTTTACCAGATGTGTTTGGTGCGCATTTTAGCCTCTCTTTCTCTCTCTCTCTCTCTCTCCTTCCCCTCCCTCCCCCCTCTCTCTCTGGTGTATTATTAACTAGAATTACAACTGATTTTTGCTCTGATTGTATTCGATTCATTTCTCCTTATTTTGAATATTTAACATATGCGTACATGGCCTTTGATATTGCCTTTCAAACTGTTTTCAAGTGTTAATATTAGAACATTTTAAAATATTTAACATATTATCTAAGGCATTAGGAGTCCTCATTGCGTCATCATCACAGATTAGGCATCGAAGAGTGTTTACACCAAAGCAACTTCATGAACAATTGTAAATGCAATTTGTAGAAAAATGAACTGCTGAACAAAATAATAAACGTGCTTTACTGAAAGATATAATAATAATATTCGTTAACTGAAAATTGCACTGACCTACCGCAGCATGATTGCACGAAACAGTTGAACATGCGATAACTAGTTAAACAAAGAGTTGATTTCATAATTGCATGGCAGTCTGTTAAGCTCCAATCCATCCCACTACTTCCCATTTTGCTACCGCCCCTAGGGAGTGGAGAACGAGTCAATCTTAAGGGGCTAGTGGGTATCGAACTCGCTTCTTCTATTTTTCGTGCATTGCAATTTGACCATCACCCAATCAAGACATTTCTTCTGCTGGTTTTTTCCAGCAGATCTTCATTCGACACAAAACATCTTGAAGTACGGACCTCCTCTCCGCTCAACAGATGTGAGGGTCCTCCAAAATCACGCTCTTTGCTATGACCAACAGAAGAGGATCCCGCACTGGGTGGCTGAGCACATCACCAAACACCACGTTACGGGTAAGATGCTCAGCAAGTGCTCGCCTTGTGGTCAGTTGGTTCGAGGAGAGTCATTCTGCGATTGTTTTTGATTGTCGGGTAGACAGTGGTTTCTCTTGAATTAATAATTGATTGAAACATTGTTATGACAGCAGTGATTGACATCTTATGATCATGGTTATCATCGATTGACTTATGCAGTGTAATAAAGTATCTCTTGATTTGGGCATTACGATATGGGCAACTTAATATCAGTTACCATTGATTGATAACATCAACTCTTGATTGATGTGTTATGATAACATTTACCACTTACTGACACATTGTGCATTTATAATAGTGCTTCTTCTTCTGTCTTCTGACGATGAGTAGGTTTTTGACATGGACGATTCTTGTCTCTCCATCCTTTCTGTCCAACTGCTTCTGTTACTCGTCTTAATCTTTGTAGTTACATAAGATTCTCCATTGATCACTCGACGTGCTCAATCATTTCCTTACGAGTTTTGTCTTCCCCAGCATCCTGGCCTCCACTACCGTCAACGGCATAACTCCTCTTTTGGTGCTATGTATGTTGTTTGATCAGAGCCAAGGGAGTTCGTAGAAGTTCATCCAGCTAAGCCACACAGTTCAATTCTGTGGGACAGATCTTATGTGAGACAGATGTTCAGGGAGACAGATCTTAAGCGTGACAGATCTTAAATGCTTCTTGAGACATATCGTAATTGAGTTGTGATGATTCTCCATTACATTATGCATTGTACAGGAACCGCAAATCGCAAGCAAAGTCAGTTCCAGCCGGATCCCTCTGTTCCTGTGATGTTCTCAGCTCAGAACAACGACTATTTCAAGAGCGGTTGGTCCAGAGGTCACATGGCGCCCGCGGCAGACAGCAAATTCAGCCAGGTATTTAGAATCCATATTTCAAGTTTAAGGGTTAATTAGAAATTACATTCAAGTTCAATGAGTAATGTAATCAAGCATTTATATAGTGCTCCTTCAAGATATCTGCTCGAAGGCGCTCTCTGCCTATATGACGTTAAATGTCATTACTAACGGATATTTTGCATCAGTTTGGAAAACAGAGTAAAGTTCTTGTGGTTGTGAATATGATAAGTAGCACAGTGGGAAGCCATTTTAAAGGTGACTAAAGAGAGTTGTATTGAGAGCTGTTTAACGGTGTCTTATGGCTCGGGAGGGGCGGCGTTGATGTTGAACTTTCAATACCTGCAATTATTTGCCTTTGCGATTCATTGAAAGTCAGAAGAAATGGAGCGATTTAAGATGAGAATGTTTCGTCATCACTGCTGTCATCATCATCGTCAGTTTTTCACTGTTTTTTTTACGTGGCAAAATTGTACTCTATAGATCATTTAGAACTGTTCATTATTATTATTACAATTATTTTACTGAGTGTCACTGCCTAATGCCAAGTGTCGATTTATAGCGGTGAACAGTTGTGAGTTATATAGTTGATCACAGTTTTATACAGTATAATAAACATAATGGTATTAAGTATAAAAATAGAATTAAAAAGAGTGATTTTAATAATCATAGTAAAAATAATAATAGTAATAAAAGTAATAGTTTTTAAGAAAATGTTAATGGTTATTAAAATAATGATAGTATTATGATAATAGTAGTAGATTGTTCTATAATAATAACTTTATAAATGCTTTAAATTAAGTTGCAGTTTGTCAGCGTGATACTGAATTAAACGAATGTTGAATTGAATCCCGAACTGCTTCATGCAAAATTGCTTCATTGTTGAATTTTTTTTGATAGGATGCCATGAGTGAGACATTTTACTTGAGCAACATCTTACCTCAGGACATCGACAATAACGCTGGCTTCTGGAATCGTTTTGAGATGTACTGTCGCGACCTCACGAAAAAGTTCGACCACGTACGGATCATTTCTGGACCGCTGTTTATTTCTTACACTTCGAAAAGTGGAAAGCGACGCGTCAAGTATGAGGTCAGTGATAGACAGATCTTATTCTCCTATGTTGTAGAATCTACCAACTACACCACTGTCAAATTTCTTGAGTTTTGTTTTAAGCAGATTTGTAGGTGATAGTTACATTTTTGTTTTGAAGTGTACTTTTAAAAGTGCTATGGATTGTGTTACTACATTAACTTGATTTAGAGGCTTAAAAAAACGGCCTTATCTTAATATATACACAATCTGAGAGTTTGATTTTGTAACCCTAATTTGACTTTTTGTATGCTTGAATTTATTATTTAGGATTTTTTTTTGTTTTCATAAATTGTTGAATATACTCACCTCCCCATTTTGCTCGGTTGCCTTCGGAATCCAAGGTTGCCACTTGCTGGAAAACTTTGCCACTGGTCCACCTTTAGAGTTGAAACTAATGGAACAGACAAGTTAAAAAAAATTTGACTTAAGACTGAAGGAATATAAACATGTCCCTTGCTTTCTTGAAATGTTGGCATGCTTCTGTTGTTTCATGCATATATACATGTATATATGCATGTATATATACATGCATATATACATGCATATATACATGCATATATACATGTATATATACATGTATATATGCATGTATATAGAGGGTGGGCAGACATAAATGAACCGACTTTGTTCGCTTATAATTTCACCAATATTCGTTAGTTATTTGTACTTAATGCATCAAATTAAAGACATTTCACTCTAGTATTAGACTCGAAAAAGTAGAATTGATACTAGTTTTAATTTTAAGTAAATGTTTGAAAAAGCCCTCTGGCTGTGATATTTTGTTGTCGTTTGTGACGCAAAATGGTGCCGTTGACAGACGATGATGGATTTTTTTATAAGAATTTTGGAAACTGATTAGAAATTTGATTCGTTTTGAATGATTAAAGAGTTTCCTAACAGATTATGGAATAAAACAAGGATGTTCTGACAGTTCTGCCCAACTTCAAAACCGCAGTAGTAACCGTGAAATTTTGCGAGAAATGTTTTCTTCCTTTCAGCAGACATCCAGGTGTCACATCTTTTTTGCTAACACGATCATAGACGCGATCAGGTTGTGTGTTTGTATGAATCTGTACCGTGAAAGATATCGCTAAACCATGTCCTAGGCCTATCAATTTTATCAACAGTCATGCGCTGCTTCGGACAATTGCAAGCATCCAGTTGTTGCCTTTAGTCAGACTCGGTGAGCTGTTGGACTTCGCGTCAATGAAATATCTTCGTATTTAGGTCATCTTTTGCAATACGTATGCGTGCTTATGCATTACATGCAGTGTATGTGTTTGCAGCTCTCCTTTTGCGCTCTCTGTCTCTCTCTCTGTCTCTCTCTCTGTCTCTCTCTCTGTCTCTCTCTCTGTCTCTCTCTCTCTGTCTCTGTCTCTCTCTTTCTCTTTGTATCATTTCATTATTAACTTATTCATAATTTCATTTTCAGATTGTTTATCACTTTGGACTGCCTCTCTTATGTTCTGAATATCAACCTGATTAGTGTCATTACAGATTGATCTTGACGCCTTGTGCGTTAGACAATGACTCAATGGAAGTTATTAATTGTTTTATATTATGAGACAGAATGGAGCTTTCTCAATTGTGGGTCCCAGTGTTTGGAATAGCCTTTCATCTGACCTGCACGACCTGTCTAGCTATTTCTATAAAATTCTCAAGAGACTTTCCTTTCGGACTGGACCTGCGTCTGGAGCACCTCTAAATAGTTATGTTGAAGAGGCGCTATATAAATTGCAGGGAATAGTTCATTATAATATTTTACGAAGTTCAGTTCACTTCAAACATCTTTGGATTCTCCTTTTTCCAGGTGATCGGCAGCTCAGAAGTCGCAGTCCCAACTCATCTTTTCAAAGTTATCGTCGCCGAAAACGATTTGCCAAATAGTAAGAAGCTGCTGGGAGCGTTTGTGGTTCCTAATAAACCGATATCAAGGGAACATTTGCTCAAGGAATATCAAGTCCCTTTGGAGTACATTGAGTCGAAAGCGGGTCTCATGATGCTTCCAAAGTTGGACCGAAAGCAGGCGTGCAATTTGTGCAAAGAGGAGGGATGCAAAATTATCTCTTGGGAGGAATTTGAGGCGTTCATCATTGGTCGGAAATTGGAGAGTGCGAATACGATACATAAACTGGAGAAGGTTTGGAAGGAGTTGTCGGATAAGGGTATTCGACCAGACGAGACATTGATTTCCATCTACAGATCCAAGCGGATGGAGCTGGACGGAAAAGATGTGGGCAGAAGCCAGGGATGAAATGGTGCCTGGATTACTTTTTGTATTGAAATTGATATGGGTTTTGACTGTTGGAGGGCAGATATGCAGTTACTTTTTAACCTTCGCTAGGGCTTCTGGTATTTGTATGGGAGAGCATTAATATTTTTGTGAGTTTTACAATAACAAATGTAACACTGTCTAGGTCGTTTGTATTATCAGGGTATGATACATTTTCATTTGAACGGTTTTTTACTGTGGGACATGCAAATGTCAAGGTCCATTTTCAACCTTGAATTAACATTAATGTATCATGTTCCCAATGTGTTCACTAGTAAGGCATTCAATGTTGCATATATTTGCGTGCAAGAATGTTCAATTTTTTATTGCCTTTTTTACAATAATATTGTCATCTGAATCAAGGTTAAGTCTTTGGTAGCTATCAAGGCGACATGCATTCTCATTTGAGTCACTTCTGATTGTTTGAAATGAAAAATTGAAGTCGCCGCTTACATTTCCTACAAACCTTTGCATTGCTACGCTTAGTTTTGTTGAAAATGCGTTCAACATGGTCTAGAATTACAGTTGTCAAAGTTATATTTCACCTTAATGTATTGGCCAATGTGTCATCAGGAAAAGGTCATCCAACATAGGATAGCGTGTGGTAGCAGAGTAATGGATGACACGTTGGAGATTGTAAAATAATTGATAATACACTGAGGAACTAAGTTCAATTTCCTTAACCCTGTAGTTTAACTAGTTCTTCTCTTGCTAGGAAGTGGCGTTAGTTAAATTAGATATATTACGTAATGTGGGCTTTACATGGCTGCTAACAGTTGAAATTTGACACCTGTAATAACTTGTCATCATTCGTTCATATTGTGCTTGTAATTGTACTGTGGTTTCTTGATTTGAAGCTAAATGGTAACTATTATTGGTAGTTATAGTTGTACATGAGAGAACATTGATTTCTATTAGATTTTCTATGCTATAGTTTCCAAAAACATATTTTTCTTATGTATGTTTGGCGATTTTAAGACTTTTAATTATTGTATTGTTTCTGTAGAAACTTTGCGAGTATCAAACTACACTTGTGAAATCTTTGTAATTGTGGTCTTTGGAATACTTAACTCACCCACTTTTCCTCCCTGACTTCCCCTTGTCCACAGTTTGGCCTCAACTTCAATTATGCAGCAATGCTATGTCGGCCCTACTCTTTAACTTTTAACGAAACACTAAATATTTCTTTGCATTGGTCTATTCTCCATTGGCAATATTAATGTAATAAGCAATTGCACTCCAGAGTAAATGATCATGAGGAGGCGCTATATAAATCCCCAAAGTATATATGATATAATCTGATTCAGCATAATTGTGATCAAACCACATCTTTTGTTTATAAATAATTTCGATTTTTTTTCACAGGATATAAAAATTCTAGCTTATATTAAACGTTGGCCAATATTTGTTCTTTGATGCATGTAATATATATAGTCACTTGTACAAGAAGTTCAGCTTTTTTGACACTTTATATACTTTATAGGCCCCTAAAGACGGATGGGTTGGAGTTGCCTACAACTGTACAGGTCTCTTACCTATTTCGCTTGGATTTCAGATTCTATGATGTGATGCGTTCCTGAATCACTTACTTATTTATCCAATGACCTTCTGCAAAATAATGAAGCCTAAAGTTTCTTTTTAATGCTCGCCTTTTTCAAGAATTCCTACTCATGAGTGACTCACCTGATCCCCTCCAGCTTTCAGTTCTTCTAGGCTAAACGATTTACCAGTTGCTGTGTAGGACGTCGCTGGGATTAGAGGTCAGAGGAGGCAGATAATTGGATATGATGGGGGTAGGAGAGGGGTCACTGCCTCTCCTCTCTGGGCACAAGATTTTTTTCCTCTCAGCACCAGTCTTGTTAGTAAAGGTTAAATTCTGCATTTTTTGCCTCCCCTTCCCTGCGGCTCCCCTGCGGTCCGTTCGGAGGGCGGTCTCTTCGCCTCTGTCGATACCAATACTTTTCCTCACTGAAATTCATGCGATTTCTCAAGAAATGTGAGAAGCTAATCGTTGCTCTTTGATAAAGTTAGGCTTATATATATATACATATATATATACATATATATATATATACATTTATATATATATATATATATATATGGTGCGAACCGATGGAGTAAAAACGCTGTAAGTGCTGCATTATGCGCAGAAATTTCTGTCAAAGGAAACGACCTCTGTTGTCAAAAGCTGTTGTTAAACTCTGGATCCATCCATCCAGATGGAATAATTTTTAAATAGGGATATGACGGAATTGTGGCCAATGTCCTTTTGCGTTCACTGGTAGAAGTGGCTTGCTAATTAACTTTAGAGTGTTTGCGAATTTAGTTGATCTTGAAAATGAATAGGACTGAGTGTCAAGTATTCGTTTTTTAAGTTATGCTCGTGTTAAATGAACAAGGGAGTTGGAGAGCAGCATTAAAATGCCGAAACCCGTGTTGGGTACCGTAGAAGTTAACTCAGATGGGCTTCAACTCACGAATTAACTCACTTGCTGTGATTTATGAGTTTGAGTGAACTCATCTCAAAGAGTGTGCGCTATGAGTTTGATTTAATTCCTAATTTCTGAAAATAAAAATGACTTGACTCGACTTTAAAATAATATCTGTGAATTTGAGTTATAACTCAATTTTAAACTGAACTCACTATTCAGCTCATATTATGTTGAAACAAGCTAATGCCAGTCATGTTTGAGATGCTAAACATGTGGACTGTGGTGCTTCCTTTGACTCCGTAATAATAACCAGATTTATCCATTAATAATAATAACAGTAATACTAATAAATTAGTAATAATAAACCGATGATACCATTTTGTGGAAACTGTGCATTTGAACAACGTTGAAGATTTAACTCATTTAACAACTGAGTTTGAGTTAACTCATTTCACAGAGGATGATTTGAGTTTGAGTTTTAACTCATTTTGAGGTGCATGAGTTGAGTTTGGATTCAACTCGATTCTTGTATGGGTTTACCTAACACATCAGTTGGCATATAGAAAAAACTAGTGCTTTTAATAAAGAAAATAGTTAATATATATCAAAACAGAAATTAAACAGAAGATGGCTGTCAACATGTAATGAAAGGTTAGCTCAACTCGATGGCCCCCTCCCTTCTCTGACCTCCCACAACACGTCCAGAACTCACAACTGTGCAATCTCCGGCTTTAGAGTGTCCCCGTTCTTTCCTCTATTTACCTTCCGACTGAGGGAGCGACGTCCTTGCGTCACCTGAGCGGTGTTAATCTAGTGTGTAGGCTAATTGCACAGTTTAGTAAGATTGGCGTTTTTAAGTTTTAAACAAATCTTTCGGATTGGACATTATCTCACAGCTAATGCAGCTGTCACGGGCTGTGAGATAATGTCCAATCTGTTGTCATTGCAATGATTAGTTTTTCTTTAATTGAACTGTGACCGAGCGTACCTCTAAGCAATGGCCATTAAAGCAGTTCTAGACGAATTCATTAGTAAAAATATATTCGCCATGAGGTTGAATTAGGACTGTAACTAAAGTCGGTCTTGGTGGCAAACTTAATGATGGTGTCTGCGACTGCTAGGTCTATACGCTATCAGATTTGTTAGTGAAGTCAGTTAAGTAGATCCTACTAGTTAATAGTTACAGAAAATTTAAATGTTTATTTATGTAATAAGTTACTCGCTATTGTTTTGTGTTTGTATAATATCATTGAGCAAAGAGAAGCACTGTTGCATAGTATAACAGTTGATCTGTTGCCAGCTGAAAGAGGAGACCTCGAGCAGCGAGAAGAAAGGAGATCCGATAATTGGGTCATGGGAATGAAATTCTTGCCTCAGTACCTCTTACTAAAAGTCGGCGCCTATGATTCCATGGGTGCAGTTTTATTTGTTCCTTGTGACTGTTGGCGTAAGCGTTAATTAGTTTTACGGCTTGATGCATCAGTACAAAGGTACGCTTGCCGTATTCAACTATCTTAATAAGAGTGTAGATGAAGAATATTGATTAGACGAGAGTTCAATTAAGACCTTTTAGGTTAATTAAGGTATTTTAGCTTATTTAAGAGTTTTGATCGTAATGGTCGCCCATGAGAAGATCAAAATGAGCAGTCCATGAAGTTTACTGATGAGGCGACGGTTAGCGATTTCATTTTAGAATAGTTCCTCGGCGAGTGAATCCTGATGGCGTGTTGCTAATCATCTCTCTCGCCGTCTCGTCTTCCCATCGACAACAGGATGTTCATTCATTCAAATTTCATGGATCTATAGGGGTGCAGATGGAGCAGAATTTCTGCCCATGTGGGTAATTTGAACCCCACCCACTCTCACCCCAACCTCTCGATTGACTCGCTAACCTCTGGACTATCTCGCAACTACCATAAAATTAACAACCATGAAACATGACCTATATACTAAAGCTGAGTGACCATGACTTCTGCGAATATCATTAACGACCCATTAGGCTTACAGGTTGCATCAAAGCGTACATGAAGGATAATGCGACCAATCTGTCAACAAACTGATCCAATACATTTTCCCCAATTGATTATGTTTTTATTGATCTCAACAGAAGAACATGAGATTAAAATGCACTATTGATAATCAGCAGAAGTTGGAACAATAGGGAATAAAAAAAGGCCTTAATGGGCCGGCGACCAAGCATGTTGGACTAGGTTTACCAATTTCTTGGAATAGAGTGAGCAGCGGTATAAAAAGACAATAAATTATTCAGATTGAAAATCGCAAACTTAGCTATTGAAATAGGAGATGATAATTGCACACATGTTATTCAAGCGAAATTTGTAAAAGATTATTTATCAATTTTTTTAATTATAATTACTAACACTATTTGAAATATTCGCATCGTATAGGGAGAGTTAATTCTTTGGTATAAAAGAACGTCAGCTTTTGGACGGGATTTAAAATATGAGACGGCGAGTGAGAGGACTGTCGATCCGCCGTCATAAGCCGAGACTGCGAAAATGAAGTCGCTAGCCTTACATGTACGTCAAGTAGGCGAGATCTAGTTGCAAACACAGTGGCATCGTGGGGTGAAACTGTTTTATTCTAGCCGAGCATTATCGCTGATCGATACATTTGAGCCTAATTGATCCGTGGTCCATTCCATACAATTATCACTCACACGAGCAGCCACTGTTTAATGATGGCCTCAGTTTTATTTAGGCTGTTAGGGAGATCAATCATGTGATTTCCGGGCGAGTATCGTAGTCCCAACTAAGTTAATTGAAACACAACAGGCACAATTAAATGGTGAGAAGCGGTGGTTGTTAATTCCGCCAATACCTGTGCCAGTGCCAGTCCCAAACCCGGGGAGTAAGGAGTCCATCAAAAGCAAGTGAACTAAATTCGGTTGGCAGAGGACTAATGCTGGAAAAATTGAGAAGAGCGGCTAACGCTCAGTGGCGAATCCAAGAGGGGTGGAACCTGACATAGTGGCCAGTTGTAGGCCTGGTTTCGTCTAAGCAGAGGGTGACCTAAAATTTGGATGGGCCGCCTCGATGGCACAAACTCAGCTACTGGGTCACTAGTTCCTTCTGACCCCTGTATAGCTGCCACTGATTATGTTTTGGTCGAGAATGATTGAATGGAGATTAAGAAAATGGATTAGAGTGGAATTATTGACGAGGTTAAGACATGCGTTTTGAGTTAAACCTAGAGGTGATGGTTGACGGAGAAGCCTGAGGTTGGCCCTTTAAATAATGAACTCATTTTCTGGCTGTTGGCCTCGTCGATAAGGACTTTATTTTCTTCGTCTTAGGTTAAGGCCTTCTATATTAGTCTCTGACGTTATAAAAGTTGCTAGTTACACTTTTAAGGGGACCAGTGAGCGGCGATATTGGCGAAGGATAGAGGAACCATTTTCGTCTGCCTGTCACATCACCCTGCACAGTTCTTAGTGACTTTCAAAGGTTTCAAAGCTTGGTCGCAGCTTCCGGTGGCTCTATTTCTATGACAGAAATGACCAGACTCTGTTGATTGACGCTGGTGGTCGGTGTTGGCTCACTGCTCTGGCAATTTTCCAGGATGTCCGTTCGTTGAGAATTTGTTCTGAGTGCATTCTTTCTTCGAGCACCCGACGACCACGCGCTGTTGCACTGGGACCCCCTTGGGTCTCTCCTTCCATCCATCCGGCAGCACACAGTCTGCATCACGCTTCGCCTGAAGATCGGCATCACCGCAGCGTAGACAAACGGAGTGACCGACGAGTTGATGTTCGAGAGAAAGACGCCGACCTTCTGGATAGGCGTGTTCAGCTCGTAGACGGCCACTCCCGTGTTGCCTAGAAGGTAGTAGTGCAGGTCGTAGCCAACGGTGCAGACGAA
This sequence comes from Bimastos eiseni, assembly GCA_959347315.1. Lineage (NCBI taxonomy): Eukaryota > Metazoa > Annelida > Clitellata > Crassiclitellata > Lumbricidae > Bimastos > Bimastos eiseni. The sequence goes on from OY365807.1 coordinate 58,357,469, forward strand.
GACTATGGTCACCGCAATGGCCGTCTTCGTCAGCTGTTCGTTTGCCCGGTTCAGCCTCTTTGACCGTCCAAGGTTGCTGTCCGCCTCGCGCAGCTTGAGCTGGTGAATGACGGTCCCGTAGCAGAGCGCCATGAGTAGAGCGGGGATGAGGTACGTCACCAGGTACGTGAAGATGACGAAGAAGAAGAAGTAGGTGTGGATTCTTGGTCCGTCGAAAGCGTATTCGTTGAGGCAGTCGGTTTCTGTGAGGCGCGTCTGTAAGTAGCAGCCGTGGGTGACCATCAGTGTAAGGGTGTAGAGAGCGATGAAGCCCTTGGCGAAGGTCTGCCTTGACCAGACGCTCATCGCCGAGTGGCGGAAGGGCTTGCAGACTGCCATGTAGCGCTCTAAGGCGACCAGGATGAGGTTGTAGGTCGAGGCGGTCACTCCGCCCCAGTAGAGCGCTTGACTGTGCCACGCATAACAGACGACGACGTCGAAGTAGTAGAATCCGGTGAGCCAGTGAGATGGTTGGAGGATGAGGGTGAACGCCATGGCACAGACGAAGAAGTCGACGATTGCCTGGTGACGCAAGAGGGTCAAGATCACCCGAGAGAATCCAGCGTTGTTGAGGAAGAGGGTGATGAATGTAAAGAGGTTCGCCAGGGCTCCAATGAGGATGCACACTGCCTGAACGTCGTCAAAGATAACCCTCCACAACGGGGTTTCTTCGGAGGGTGTTGAGTTCTCGTATGTAGAAGAACTGTTACTCGCATGGCTGCTGTTCATCCAGTTCTTCTCTACCTTGAAACATTCTTTGGTCATGTTCTCACAATCGTCTGTTGTCATAAAACCCTCTTTCGTCCTTGTCGAACCCGGACTCATTTCGCCCATGACCCAGTCCTTTGTTCTCTCGCTGACGCTGTGTGTAGCCATTTCTGAAGTTATTTTACCATTCCTTTCGCCACATTGAGGAAGCGAGAAAAGCGTTGCTTCCGGCTGTTCGTATTTTCTACCAGAAGAGAAATCGTCGTTGAAATTCGAAGTTGTCTCATTGCTGTTATTACTACAAGGTTGGTCCAGCTTATCGGGTGCTTTAATTTGAATTTGTGGCCTTGTAGCGTATCCACGTTTGGTGCAAGAAGTTAAATTTTCTTCGTAGTTCATTGTTGTTTGGTTATGGTTAAAGGCCACAAGCGATGCAGGCACGTATGACGCGGCTTTCGTTGAGATTCCATCAACCTGTTCTCTGTTTACTTTAACAGTTTCTGCAATCAGCGATGTCAGGAAAACTGACAACGGCTCTATCTTCTGCACTGATTGCCGTGATTGAGAGAATTGTCTGTACGATGATGCACATTGTTCTGTTAACAGTCTTCATATTTTCATGCGTATCTGCGCAATATGATGTGTTTTATGAGACATTTGCATAGCATGTACTCTTCATCACCCAGAATAGTGTGACTTTCTAACTGATTCAAACAGGCGATGAACAGAATATATGTCCACGCTGAAATGACTTGCAACAGTGCATAAATGTTGCTCTTGTTGCAGCAGCAGCAGCAGTACTAGTAGTAGTGAAAGTAGTAGGGGAAGTAGCAGTAGTAGTAGTAGTAGTAGTAGTAGTAGTAATAGTAGTAGTTGTTGTTGTTGTTGTTGCTGTTGTTGTTGTTGCTGTTGCTGTTGCTGTTGCTGTTGCTGTTGTTGTTGTTGTTGTTGTTGTTGTTGTTGTTGTGATAGAAGCAGCAATTCTAGCAGTAGCAGTAGCTTCTGCGGGTATTATCATTATGATAATTTTTTAAATTTGTAACGCGCACAACGTCACGCCTAAATGTGTACCAGGTTAGGTTAGCTGCGTGACAGCTCATAACACTCTTATTTGTAGTCAAATTAATGAGCTATGTCCGACCTTGATCAGCGCTGTCTTTGTTACTTTGTTACCCGTCTTTCAGTTGCCGACCTTATCAAGATTTGCTAAACCTCAGTCAACATTAACCTAGTGAAAAAATATTTTCATTGTAGGAAATAATAAAAGTGTATTGCTTGTTGGATGATAATAAAGCAAGCGCAAGCCCAACTGTCCTTAATGCAAACTTAGGGCCTATAATATATTCCCATTGACCAAACAAACTAATATTTAACCATGCGTCAAGCGTGCATTTGAATTGACAGTATCAATTAAGCAGCCACGGGGTATCATTACGTTCCATTGATTTCCGCATTAGAAAACAAATCGCAGGAGATACCTAGAAACACGCCCAAGCAAAACGAATTATGTTACGAACCATGCCGCGTTCTGCAAGCTAATGTCAGAAAGACGACACAAATAGATGAAAACAATCAAAGCGTACATTGATTTGAGATAATGGATACATGATAGAAGGTTCCATTCGAATTGTCCTCCCATGAATCGTGTACATTAAATACTTTCTGATGAGCCACAGAGTTAATGAATGGAAAGAATGAATTGCATGAGAAGAGACTTCGAGGAAAGTAAATATGTCTGAAGTATATTGGTGAACCGAGAAATTATTCGGATTAGAGTTAGATTTGTTCACGGACGCAATAAAGGATGTCCGTATTTCGAATATCCGTATAATTAGCTGGCTGCTACGTTCAGGTCCACTGGAGAATATTCCTGGCGTGATCGTAATCCGGAGGAAGTATCAACTCAGCTCTAATTAACGAATTATCCATTGGCAGTGAAATTTTTTTTAAAGAACATAGGGCTTTAGAAATTGAAGAACAGTTCGTTGCTGTCGTCGAGACGAGGTAGATTATGACCTATTATAAATACATAACTAATTAGTGATCTTCCTGAATTCTGTAATTACCGGCAAACTAACCATCTCGCTTCTCGCCCTCAATTGGCTGCAGCACGCTTATTCATCTAACACGCTTAGGCTTTCAACTGCAAACAAAAGCTCGCCTCTTCAGAAATTGCTATTCTCGTCCTTCCAATTTTTCTCTACAAAATTAAACCCGCATTGCGGCTTCTTAGCATCATTTTCTCTAGGACAATCGGGACCTGGATCAACATTCTCCATGTGATGCTACCTTTGGTCAACTACTCTGAACGGAATTCAATAGTAGGCGTATACATACTCTGCGCCGAGATCTTAATGAGGGCACTAATAAATATGAGTATTTAATTATTACTTAATAATAAGAATGCATAAGAATAACCAACGACCCGGATGAAAAACTTCTTTAGTGAGATCAATCTGCTTCAGTCGGTGTTGAACATCGAGAAAACCAAAGCAACGAACTAAAATGATATTGATTACCAGAGGTGTAACAGGCGGGGGCAGTTTTAATGCTTAGTGCCTCTCATATACCCCGAATCGATTCTTTTTTATGTTTCTCCAATGGCTTTTTAAGATGACTTTTGTAAAGATAATTTGTGCCATCCTATTTATATTTTCAAATTTCTGGGTGGGGTAAAATTTACAAAGTTCGCGCAATATTTTTCAAATTATGTTAGCTTCAAACGCTTCCCCACTTTTCAAAACCTTGTTACACCTCTGTTGATTACAATTATAATAGTTCTGAAAATTATTATTTTTTTACAATAGTAATAATAATAATAAATATGATAATAGCAATAATAATAATAATAATAATATCTATCACGATTAACATACTAAATGTTTCTAGACTAGGCCTAATGAGTTCATGTATTAATACACTAATAACATGCAAAAAATAATATTAGTAGTAGTGATAATATAGCAGTGGCCAGTCAGTGTAGGCCTACTCACTATAACAGAGTCGGCTAGGGACGCAGATGCTGAAGATGGAAGAACGAGATCTGTTATATATTTTGGCTAAAATGATGAGCGATAAAGAAAATGGATTGGTCGTGTCTTGAATCCTGATGGAAGAGGACTCACTGTTGAGAATCGTCATTGATGGCGGATTGGAGCAATGATGGATTGGAGGATAAGGACAGAAGGAAGGACAGGGGGTATGTTTCCAACTGGATGGACAGAGCAGGGTCAAGGATGGAGCTCAGCAACGAAATGAGTGACGTTTGAAGCTGATTACTGGAGTTACTATCCATTTAACTGACTAGTTCGATAGCTAGGTATGCCAAACAAACAAACAAACTTACCAGATAATTATCTAACTAGCTACCTACATCTGTCTGTTCGTTTGTCTGTCTGTCTTTATACGATCGTATCTTAGTAGCAGAGATGTATACGACCTTAATTGAGTATAATCAGATTCGAATTGCAGGGATATCGACCACAGAGTCTGTAATTAATCAAACCGAATTCGTAGCAGCTTAAGTTTAACGATTCTGTGGTAATAAAGATCATTAACATTGCTGTCTCTTCATTGATCCTTGGATCTAAAGGGTCTACATGGGTCTTGCACTGAGGTTGAAGTCAAGTGACATATCGTCGCATACTAATGACCTATGCCGAGTAATGAAAGTGCAATCTTTATGCATGCACCTAATCAGGTAACTTTCAACCTTTAGGTCTATGCATATAAACGGTTTTAATACACTTGTTACCTACAGAAATTCCAGGTTCCTAGGCTGTGCACAGAGTGCAATCACGAGAATCTTTGACGGAATTTGGAATGGTATTCAGATGCCTGAAGTTAACGCCGATTATAATTAGGTGTTCGTAAATATAATAACTATGCTGCAAGGTGCGGACAATAGGATTTGCACTAATGATTATAATGTATTTCATGATTTGACTTCGGGCAGACCTTTAAATCGCTTACGTCATGTATTTCTGGCCGGCAGAGCCTTGTCTAAAGACAAAACAATAACAATAATAATAATGATAATAATAATAACTATAATAATAATAATAATAATAATAATAATAATAATAAAAGTAATAATAATAATTATTATTACGAGTGCTGCAACCCACGATCCAATGGAGACGTCATTTCTGTTCCAACGTATCTCAGTTGTTCTTCAGCGTGGGAACGCAGTCTGCCTCTTCGGGACATTGCCAACACTCCATTAGCTCATCATGGGCGATAACAACATAATAATAATAATAATAATAATAATAATAATAATAATAATAATAATAATAATAATAATAATAATAGAAGAGAAAGAATAATAATAATAATAATAATAATAATAATAATAAAAGTAATAATAATAACTATAATAATAATAATAATAATAATAATAATAATTATTATTATTATTATTATTATTATTATTGTTATTATTATTATTAGCTCGGAGTGGCAGGCCTCGTCACCAGAATGCCTGATTCCCAGAATCAGGCACGTCTTAGAGCAGTGGCAGCATCACACGCAGGCGACTGGCTCTTAGCCCTTCCGAATACCAACTGCGGGCTGAGACTTGACGATGATTCCCTGAGGGTGGCGGTGGGTTACAGACTTGGGTTACCCGTCTGTTTACCTCATTGCAGCCCATGCGGTGCCCTGGTCGAGGGAAACGGATATCATGGTCTTTCGTGTGACCTGGGCCTGGGACGTTGACCCAGACACACACACACGGCCCTGAACGACCTTATTTATAGGAGTCTAATCCGTGCAGGGATCCCCACTGTATCGGGGGCAGCGGCCGAGAGGGCGACGAATCTCAAAACTCAGAAATACACCGAGCTAGCCACCAGGTACGTCTTCACACCGGTGGCATTCGAAACCTTTGGACCCATCAATTCAGAAGGCCAAAGCTTCCTTTCAGAACTGGGACACAGACTGAGCGCCATCACTGGGGAGCAGAGGGAGACAACTTTCCTCTACCAGTGCATCTCGATGATTATTCAACGCTATAACACAGTTGCTTTCAAGGGAACTTACGCTGCTCATGAGTCCAACGAGATTCCGGACGACATCACCATTATTTTACATTGAAGACCCTGATGAAATAATATGATAGTAATAAAAATAATAATAATAATAATAATAATAATAATAATAATAATAATAATAATAATAATAATAATAATAATAATAATAATAATAGTAATAATAATAATAATAATAGTGAGTTTAATAAATGATTATAATAATATAAATTAATAATAATATTAAAATAATAATAATAATAACAATAATGATAATAATTGCAGCTACACCTCAGTTGACATACACATTCTATTCATCTAAATAGTATCTGTTTTGGAAGAATTTCGTTCACCAATCCAACTTCTATTCCAGCTTCATTAATATCACCAATCCAACTTCTATTCCAGCATCATTAATATCACCAATCCAACTTCTATTCCAGCATCATTAATATCACCAATCCAACTTCTATTCCAGCATCATTAATATCACCAATCCAACTTCTATTCCAGCATCATTAATATCACCAATCCAACTTCTTTTCCAGCATCATTAATATCACCAATCCAACTTCTATTCCAGCATCATTAATATCACCAATCCAACTTTTATTCCAGCATCATTAATATCACCAATCCAACTTCTATTCCAGCATCATTAATATCACCAATCCAACTTCTATTCCAGCATCATTAATATCACCAATCCAACTTCTATTCCAGCATCATTAATATCACCAATCCAACTTCTATTCCAGCATCATTAATATCACCAATCCAACTTCTATTCCAGCATCATTAATATCACCAATCCAACTTCTATTCCAGCATCATTAATATCACCAATCCAACTTCTATTCCAGCATCATTAATATCACCAATCCAACTTCTATTCCAGCATCATTAATATCACCAATCCAACTTCTCTAAGAACACCGAACATTTCAGAATAAATGGTCTAAGTTGTCATTTCTAAGGTTTTATGAGTTTTCTGTGAGCTTTGTAATTGATAATGCTTATCAAAAATCACGTTTTCAAAGCGTTATTCAACTGTTTGTATGCCCCATCAGATATTCCAGCATGTGGCAGGCCAGGGTGACAAGGCGCAGGAGTAAAATAATTTTGCTTCTGCACCTTGGCACCCTGGCCCACCAACTGCTGGAAAATATTGCTACTGACCCTCCATTACAAAAGGTTTTACACCTCTGACTAAGAAGCGTCCCGAGGTAGCCAATTGGTACTGCCGATGTCATAGAAGTTGTCCTAATATTATTTGCAATATTATTTGCCAACTGTTACAATTACGATGGTCTGTTCGATAGAGCGTTGTCCATTACCTAACGATTGCCAGCTACAGAGAGGAAATCTTAAGTTGGCGACCCAAGTATCCTTAGCTTTCTTGATACCAGCGCGAACTTGACTCTGCCTGCCTACTTGACAGTCTGTCTGTCTGGCTGTCTGTCTGTCTTTAACATCGCTTAGAGGCGATATGCAATCATCGAATTTACCTGCTGTTACCTTGAAGGCTGCTGAAGAGAATGAAGCGTCTCATTAATATTATAGAGATTCGAATTTATCTTCGCTGCAAATCAAATTATGTCGTCGCTGTCCCTAGCGGTGATTCAATATATGACTGACTGACTGACTGACTGACTGATATAAATTTCTGTCATTATGGTTGTATTTATAGAGCAGTGGGATCATCCGCCATCTAGCGAATAGATTGGTACTCACATTACGGTGTAGTGGGCTCTTGCGAATGGTGTGTGAGTCACTTCATTTCAGTCTGAGGAAGAGAGAAGTGCAGTTAAACTGTTATGGATACGGGAAAAAGCAGATGAAATCAGAAAACCAGTTGAAATGAAAGAGCGATTCGGGGAGTGAATGATGGTGATGATGATGACTATGACGATGACAATGACGATGACGGTGACGATGATGATGTTGATGATTATGGTAAAATTTTAAGATGTATCAGCTAAGATACATGTAGTTTCTGTCGTGAAACTTTGAGCAGGATTCCTATTTAAGAACAACAGAACTGTCGCATCTGGAGATTTAATGCTCATAATACACTGAGAACAAGTAGTATTTTAATGATACAAATTAATGGCAGAAGTTTGCAAACCGTGATAATAGATAACGATTCCACAGTATAGAACACAAAATTCTTAGCTAACCGAACCTCTGAAGTGAAAATAGGGATATAAACTCTCTGAAAAATTCTCACAAGAAAGTAGAACTCCCATTATCTCTAACTGCAATTTGTAAAATGACGAGTAATCTGGATCCTGCATGGTTCGATAATGTCGAACAATCATCGTTTGTGGATGATAGTGCTATTTAAATGCTAATTGAAACAAAACGATTGGAAAATAAATTACAAAAAGCAACTGGTATGATGAAAATGGATTGAAAATGTCTTTAACTGAAACCACTGCGGTACTATTTACAAAGAAGGATATTTGACGACATTAAATATCATCCTTAATAACATACATTTTTACAGAAAAACCTGCCAATTTCTAATTTCTAGGAAGTTGAGTTTAAGTAAAATCTGAAACCAAGCGGCCGAATTGCCACACAGTGCCACACAGATGCATGTAGAAGCTCAAAATGGGGGCACAAAACCATACGCAGACATGAAGAAAGACACTCGAGCATGACGTTGGGTCATACGCAAGCCAAAAGTAGCACATCGAAGCATACCAAGACATAGAAACAGAAGCACGAAGGAGGCATAAGGCAGGACAGAGGCATAAGGAAAAGAACACGTGCCTACAAATGAATGATCATTACGTCGCTGTTTTCAAAAGGTCAGCGACATAAAGCGGCTGAAACGCAGGCGCCACGCGACATCCAATGAGCCGACGAGCTTAAGCCTGGAGAAGACTCACTCGCCGCATATTATCAGAACCCAAACCTGGAAATGCCAGAGGTCGTGACATATAGATCGTCAACGGCACCCCCACTCCGCCGTAATCAGGCCAATAGGTCTTACGCACGTCGGAGGTCGTTTAAAATGCAGTTTTTGGTAGGCCTAAATAACACCGTCAGTGTTAACACTGACCGTAAAAAATTGCAAGGACTTTCATGACGTACGGTACATATTTTAAATAGTTTCAAAGGCTCCGGCGCTCCTTACTGGTGCATATTCTTACGACATCCAGTGCGATTAGGTCCTTCGGTCAGCAAAGGTCGGCAAGTAAGTCAGTGGGTGTGGTGCCAGATTGAATCCCACTCATAGACACTTTCGCCTAAGGCTTCTATTGGCACACAAAATTTTAAAAGGAAGTAGTACCCTGTTGCCTTGACAATAATTCGACTCGAAACAATATTTAGTGAGTGAAAAAACGGTATTCAGAACAGTCCCTCAAGATTTATAGGCATGCGCAGTGGAAAATTGAAAAAAGATGATTCGTGATGAATTTGGAAAAGCAACATGAATAAGGAAACACCACAGACCTATGAATCATGATAAATTAGGATAACTTGCCTAATCAAGATTAACTAGGATAAACAAGATAAATTACGAGGAGCAAGATTAAGATGAATTTTACAAATTAATTAGCAGCAACCTTTCTTCTTTTTTTCTGTTCTTTTTGAATTTTATTTGCTGCGAATTGTCAGCTTTTTTAAATAAACGATGATGTAATAATAATAACCGGTTATGACGGCATGCTGCCATTTTGCCATTTCTATAGAAGCATTATTGCGGTGGATATAACGTAACGCAATCAGAACATGTTCAGCGGAGCATTTTACGACCGACTCTCAAAATTGTCCTTACACCCTTCTGAAGAAATTGCTCTTTGGCTACCACACAAGGGAACGGTCGCTCTTCTGCCTCTCGACGGATGCAGAGGCAAAACGAATACGAGCGGATTGATTGAAAAGGTCTTTCGATGACTCCATCGGCAAGCAGGGAACCAGCGTTCATCTGTGACGCGTTCATTTCAACTCTGGAAGGCATAGACATGGAGGATATGACAAAGAAACTCTCGAGACCGTAGTTCCATCGTGCGAGTTTTACATAGATGCCGTGTTGCCGTAAACAGTCAAATGCCTCGTCATCGCATCGGTTTAAAAATAGCCATATAGTCTCTGAAAACTTACGCAATTATTGTACAGCGCTCGTTTAAAACAACCGCGTTTTATCAGTAAATGTGTTTGACTTAGAAAGATGATCTCTTTCCGCAAACAGAGGGTTGTTTCAAACGCTGGGTTTTTCAACGAAATGAATGTCGTATGTGATGTGATCGCAACCGGTGCAGTTTGATATTCAACTTGTTCTGGAAAAGAAATTGTCGAGAAAAATGTTGGATATTTTAGCCTAAAACCTCGTAGAAGTCCTCGAGTTTCAATACTGACGCTGATAATGAATGGCCTACATGGATATACTGGGGCATGATATGGATGGAGGTATTTACATGTATGCGGATATAGATGGAGATATATATATATATGTATATATATATATATATACTGAAGCAGGATACTATATGGAGATATTTAAGCGGCTTATATATGAAGATACTGAAGGAGGATATTATATGGAGATAATGAAGCAGGATATAGATGAAGGTACTTATGCTGATATAGATGGAAATACTGAAGCAGGATATATTTTGTGATACTGATGCTGATGCAAATGGATATGCTGAAGCAGGATTTATACGGAAATACTGATGCGGATACAGATGAAGATACTTATGTTGATCGATGGAGATATTTGATGTTGACATAGATGGAGATACTGATGCGGATATAGATAATAGATACAGATAGCATACATGTTATATATATATATATATATATATATATATATATATATATATATATATATATATATATATATAATGTCACAATGTGGATATGTCAGCGGATTGCAATGCTGATGTACATAGCAGGAGATACAGATCCCTCTAGGAATATATGTCTGCTCTGTACTCTACCCAGGTTATTAAGAGCTGGAGCAACGCTTCCGCCATGTGCCATACTCACAATCTATGGTGTCCCGTATATACGTCGGCGATCGCCTTAGTGACAGAGAGTCAGTCCAAACCTGAATAAATGGAGGAAGTCGACTCCAATGGTCTTTGCTGTTACATGGTGTCGTCGTTAAACTGAAGCTATTGCTGCTACTGCTTATGACACAAATTGTCTGATGCAACGAGCAGTAATTAAAGTCGTCAAATGGTGGACAGAACTCTTTAGGTTTTAGGATTCGTCGATATGATGATTCTTTCAGAAGAGGTGAGACTTGAATAATGTCAATTGCTGTTTATCAACACTGTCTTCATCTTCCTAGATGATCACTTGAATGCAATGTAAATACAATGTAAATACAATGTAAATACAATGTAAATGCAATGTAAATGCAATGTAAATGCAATGTAAATGCAATGTAAATGCAATGTAAATGCAATGTAAATGCAATGTAAATGCAATGTATATGCAATGTATATGCAATGTATATGCAATGTATATGCAGTGTAATACAATGTAAATGCAATGTGATACAATGTAAATGCAATGTGATACAATGTAAATGCAATGTGATACAATGTAAATGCAATGTGATACAATGTATATGCAATGTGATACAATGTATATGCAGTGTAATACAATGTAAATGCAATGTGATACTATGTAAATGCAGTGTAATACAATGTAAATGCAGTGTAATGTAATATACTGTGATTGATTGAATGCTATAATGCGCCAGCCGTATAAATGATATAACAAATGTCTTTACTGACGAATATTTTGCATCATTTAGCAAAATAATGGACAGCGAGCTAAAAGAGTCTCCAGTGGTTGGCCAATATTATTATGTATTATTAATATTATTATTATTAGTATTATTATTAGTATTATTATTATTATTATTATGTATTATTAATATTATTATTATTATTATTATTATTATTATTATTACTACTATTATTTGGTGTTTTTCTTGTTGTTGCTATTAATAACTCTGTATAATAGCAATATAATCTAAGCGACCCTCCTCTTTTCTCAAAGATCGGGACCAAAGTACGAGCGGTGCCGTAGCGAGAAGTAGTGGTTCAATTCACGCTCACCAAAATACGATGGTGCTTTGGTTTGCCTGTTAATCGCTAGAGGTCGCAATTGTTTCAATAAGCGCCATCTCAACCCTCAACAGCGTGAACAGTTGACGCCCTATTCGCAAGGTGGCGATCCTTCCTGCTCGCTGAATCTTGCTTCGTCAAAGGACGAATGAATGAGGCTGCGCTGCTGCAGACGATTTCACTCTAGGCTCTTACGATAGTTCTAGTTTCAGTTTAACGACCACATCACGAATTACTCCACAGGCAGGCAATCAATCGAGGAAATCTTTTTAATTAGAATACTGTAGCTACTCTGCCTCCTCTGACCCTCTAGGAACCCGACTCTGCCCTTCCTCGGTCTACCCTTTTACTACTACTAATAATAATAATAATAACAACGACGCCGATTTATAAGGAGCCGTAAACTCAGCCCTAACCACTATACAAGTTCGCCGAACGACCTAAACTGAAAGTAAACGGACAGGATAAGCCTTAGAAAACAGGAAGACTTTCAACTTAGTTTTGAAGGAGTCTGCTGAGTCGGCCAATCTAACGGTAGATGGAAGACCGTTCCAGCACCGCTGACCAACATCCGAGAAGGCACGGTCGCCGAAACGCGACCTCATCCTCTGCACACAGAGATCGGTCTTCACAGAGGATCTGAGTCGAAGCCCGGACGCGGAGTAGTGAGTCCCGATGCAGAAATCGCGCAAATACTCGGGGGCAAATACTCGGAAAACTCGTTTGAATTGACCCAGCGCTCGTGAATAAGCTGGTACCCTGCGCTTGGTTGTCAATTGGTGCTTTAGAAGGTCTGTAGATTGCGACTACGATTATTTTTAAATGTATTGTACACCAGAGTGCGGATAATGTCCGCAAATCATATGCAATTAGTTGAATATAGACTACCCCTAGACCTATGTCTGCTTCTTACCCTCTTTCATTTAACTTGCTCGCGTAAAGTTTGTCATAGATGGACCTTTGAACTCTTTTTCGGGATTGTTCCCGTCGACCTGCAGAGCTGCAATTCTGCACACATTTGAGGCCTGCATGACATTGCAATGTATCAATTTTTACGGACATAACTGGAAAATTGAGAAAATAATGACAAAAAATGTCGTTTAACCACTTCGAACGAGTCCTCTTGGACGAGCTCCACTCCGGCAGGTTAGCATCATCAATTATATGTAATCAGAAATCTCTTAAAGAAATGAAACGATTGCGCCATCTGTCTGATAAAAGAGGGTCCAGACAAATCCATGCATATGTTTTAACTTTAACTCGTTCGTTTTTCAGCCAGACTGCGAACAGTTGTAGCTTAAAGACGCTGTGAGATAACAGGTATCATTCGTATCATAATAAAGATATTATTAGCATCGTCCTTCTCCTCCTCCTCCTCCTGTGTCCATGCTTGGGACTGGCATTGCATCATGAGGCAGAATGTTATCCGTTGCGATGCGTTTTACCATAGACCGTTTCTGTACGGCTTTTCTCACCGGACCCCATCACCCAACGCATGAACAACACGCTGTCCTAGTAACCGATCGATCGCCACGCTCTGCAGCTGGCTCTGATTCAAGCCAGCTAGGTAGACGAGCCCATTGTTACGTCATAGGAAGAGAATACCCGTCCCGATGACGCAATACGGAGCATCGGAGAGCGCCTATGACGTCAAACTGGTCGATTAGTTATTCATGGTGCAATCCCGGAGCGTCAATCAGCCAATCTATTTTCGTCCGACGTGCTAATTATTTATCGACCGCGTTGAATTGCTACTGCTGCTGCTAAATTTAGACGGGATTATTATAGACGGCGCCGTGAGGGCAGTTTTTAAATTTAACCGATTAGAATGACAACTGAAATAGATCCGTTTCTATAAATATTTGACGCCGACGGCTTTGTACGTCTTAAAATAGAGCACGAGGGAAACCGGGTGCGCTGCTGTTTCGTGCAAAGACGTTGTTGACCTACTGAATGGATTAAGCACGCATGGTCGCAATTTTAATGAGCCAATTAAATATCACGTTGATTAATTCATGTGTAGACGAGGGCACGTCTGTCACGTGAGAGGGTGTTTTTTTATAAACAAGTCCAACTTTTTTTAATCTCATCCGACCCAATTTAATCAAAGGTCTAGAACTGGTCTAAGCTGTTCTAGTCTAGTCACACTTCCTGGATTTATTAGAAGATGTTTATTTTGTTTATCAAATTCCGTGGATTCTTGGATTCTGCATAAACGTTAGCTTCCTTATTTACTTTCTATTTAACTGATTGCTGCTTGTCTTTCAGCTTCATCGAACAAAATAAATATACGCATAACCATCTGATCAAATTCCTCATAGCCGCAACTGTGACGTGCTATATTAACGAGGCCGTTCTCAAATTATTTTGTCGATAATTATGTCAGGATTAATATAGTTTACGAATTTTAGAATTTTGAAAATCGATTAACATTAACTAGATACTTATCGTATTCCACTAGATTATACTATAATGTCTATTTTTCCCGGACGAGGCACATATGATTATTTGCAAGGACCAGTTAATAATCACATCTGATAAAGATCCTCTTTCAGTCCGAACGGCCAGTGCACTCCCTGTGTGATGAACCCAGAGGGAAGTTGTATTACGTTCAGTATATGTGGGCTCTGGACAGGATGCAATGGGGGCTATCATGGAAGAAGATGTACTTGGCGATGTGCGAAAGGTTTTTCGTGATTTCTAGGTTTCTTAGGCTTTTAGATTTCTAAGTACGCACAGTGACATAATAAAGTCGTAGAAGCCCATTAATTATTTCATTAATTCTTTCAACAATTCTTCTATCAATTCTTCATTAAATCTTTCATTAATTTTTTCAACAATTCTTCTATTAATTGTTTCATTAATTCTTTCATTAATTCACTTATTAATTCATTCAGTCATTCATTAACTCGTTCAGCGTTTCCCAATCTTTTCTGACCGTGGGACTTTTTTGATATAAATATTTTTGGCGGAACCCCCGTCCAAGACTAAACATGGAATGTAAACAATTATAGGTTTAGTTCTAGATTAGATTAATAGCTACAAAAAAATCGGTGACAAAGACAAATGAATTCTCTTTAATTCCTTCTTCTATTAATTCATTATGAAAATTTGTATAGCGCCCCTTCAGGGTCCTTACTCAGAGGCACTCGCATTTCATAAGTTACACAGTATATTACACATATGCTAAACAAAAAGCCTCCTATGAAAAATTCGATTTATTTATTATAAATTGTTTGAAGCTCATTGTTCATAAAGAAAGCTTCCGCGGAACCCTTGTCTTGGTTCCGCGGAACACAGTTTGGGAAACGCTGAACTAGCTCATTCATTCAATCAATCATTCATTCATTCACTGGTTCATTCATACATTCCTTCCTTCATTCATTCATTCATTCGTTTACTTCTTTCATCCATAAATCCCCAAAAACACCCTCACCCGGAATAGAAAACGGAACCAGGGTTAAAAAGTGCCTTCTATTTTCATTCGGGATATTTTTAAGTCTCCGGTTACTATTAGTATTCAGAGCCGGCGGACGACGTGGGTGGGCGTTCCAATTTCCGGTCAAACGCTTTTTATTTGGTGCTCTATATCCGGTTGACCTGAATTTCATCCTCGTCAATGGATGTCGTCGATCAATGCTCTTTCGTGAAGCCATTGGCGCCGCTATTTTTAGACGCGGTATAGCCCAATGACGTCACGAGACGTCCCGTGCACGTGGGCATCGGTCCAGGGAGGATTTCCGTCACAGCCGCAGCAGAGGATAATCGCACTGGTTCCAGTTGGTTGCGGACAGTTATGTGACGAGGGAATATTGTTCAATTTTATGGATGCAGGGCAATGTCATGGATTAGGACTAATGATGTGAATATAGGTAAACACTTTCTCCATTGCGACCGTTGTTAATTGTCTGTGTATCTTGACGAACCATACTGTCCACCAACATTGTCTTGACTGAGCGCCTGTGACGATCGGGTAGCTTCTCAGGAACGCTTCTTTCGCATCGCAGCAGTCCAGAGATTACGCTAAGGTTCCTGAAGATCTTATTCCACCTCGTGTGATTTACCTGTTGTCACCCACCGTAGACTCTTCCAGGCAGCCAGTGCCTTCCTTTGACGTCATTGGGAGCCACGTGATCAATGGCGCAGTGCTAAAAATAGTGATCGACCTTGCGCCTCGGTGCGTCTGTTGCTACGTCAGTCGAAGGCCGGGCGACCAAGTGACTGCAAAAGAGTGGAATTCCTCTCCTTAGCAGGGCCAGAAGGAACCCCGCGAAGAACCCCTGGAAGAAAAATAGGTCGACATCAGTTTGGAAGGTCCTCGTGTTACGTCATCCTGGACCGATTGTGTTTTGAGAAGGGATTTCTCTGATTTTTTCGTTTCGTTGGTCTGAGTCGATCGCAGGTGAGAATTATAATTGTGCGTGCGTGTGTGTGTGTGTGTGTGTGTGTGTGTGTGTGTGTGTGTGTGTGTGTGTGTGTGTGTGTGTGTTAGCGGCCCACATGGGCCCGGGGTCGACTCGATGGTCTTATTGTCCGTTCTTACAGACAACCGTGCTGGAGAACTCATCTGACCTGGCGCCAGTAATTCCGCCGCTTACACTCTGGCCGTGCCAATCTCAAGCCTGGATAAGGGATGAGGGCGACACCAACGATCTTTGCTATCACACGTGGTCGCTGAACGGAAACTGCTTTTTTCCTGATTTGCAAATGACCTTCAGACGTTTCGTATGATGTGCTTTTCTTATTTTCTATGGTTTGGTCCGTGGAAAATCTGTGGGTCATCCACAGAATCCAACCCATGCAATCCATACATATACCATATATGACACCAGTTTGTCGCCGTATGATAAATAAGTTAGGTTGTATGCAATATAAGCTATGTCTAATTATTCTTTGTTTACGAACAATATTGCGAAATTACGCCGTGGCGTATATGGATGTACATGACCATTTGTATAGAGTAGTAGGAGCCTAAACAGACCGCGAATAAACGCCGTTAAAAACTGTTTATCATCACATTCGTAGTGAAGGGGGATATAGGCTGGGCGGTGATTTAGTGGTTATGACTTGCATTGGCTGGGGACATTTCAAAGAAGCGTTAATTTAAATGCCAACCCGTTTGTTCGATTAACTGCATTTCTTCAATTTTGTGGTTTGCCGAAGTAGCTTTTAATGTTGGGGGTATATTGGGAATTAAATTCGCTTCCTTTGCTTTGAATGCAAGTGTCCTATTCACAACTCTATGAACCAAGTAATCAACGCCAGCTGTAAATTATTTACTTCGATATGGTTACAAGACCACAGAAGCTCATGATTACCAGATGATGAAGCGACAGTGTTAGTCCCAAGCCTGGATAGAGGAGGGTCACCGTTAATGGTCATTGTTATCACACAGTGTCGTTAAACTGAAGCTAAAATGATTACATGATTGCTAGCATGCAAATATCTATTGTCTTCCATTCCGTTCTTTCATCTCTATTGTCTTTCATCATTATTTCAATCTATTATTCATCTATTCACTATTACTATGCTTTCGATATACAATAAATATAGTATTCAATTTCAATTTCAATCAATATTGTTTAGATGCTTTTGTTCGAACTTGAATCATTTTCTCTGTACATGTCGGGCGTTTGCAGACGTCTGATTAAAGAATAATACTTACTTACTTGCTTACTTCTTTTATTTCTTCTCAAATCCTCACTTCATTCGTTCATCGTAAGTCCTTCTCCTTCCTTCCCTTCTCCCGTTTTCTCTCTAGCTCCCTCTCAATCCTTCTCTCTTTCTCTCCCTTTTCTTCCATGTCTCTCTTTCTATCTTTCTCTGTCTCCCTTTCCCTCTGTTTGTCTGTCCGTCCGTCTGTCTGTCTGTCTCAATCTTGTTTATCTCAGTTGATATCGCTTTTCTTTCCAATCGGTCAATTGTATCAACTATTCTTGTTCCTGTCTCCGTCTGTCTCTTTGTCCCTTTCCCCCTCTCTCTCCCTTTCTCTCTGCCTCTGTCTTTCTCTCTGCATCTATCTCGTTCTCTCCCACTAAATCAGTCTACCTGGACATCCGACAAATAACATCAACACCTCTGTTTATACCGTTGTCTCTGCCTGCCTGTCTCTCTTCCTCCCTCTCTTCGTATCCCTCTTTCCCTCTGTCGTCTGCCTCTAATTTTTGGCGCCAAAATAAATCCGTCATCTGCTTACGACTAATTTGTTGATAGCGTCTACGCTCAGAAAAAGCCTTAGATTCTTTTATCTTGGTAGCAATCGGCAGTAAACCGATAAGAGAGAAAAAATCTCATCCCAATAATTAACTCAACCGTTGGTGCTTCCCGATTGATCCACCCCGCGGCCTATAATAGGCTTGCGGCGCCGGCTAAAAATATCCTGGCCAATCACACCGCGTCTCGCCGGCGCACGCTGACCGACTTCGGACGTTATGACGTCACCGGTGTCGCCATCAACGTCACATTGCAAGGGATTCCTAGTGCGTCCTCGGCCCGTCTTATTATAGACGGACCAATGGCGACGCGCGGGATTGGCGCCGTGTGCAGCCGGATGACGTCATTGGCGAGTCTCATACGTCATTACGAGGGCTTTCCCGTTGCCGTGCTCAGCTGCGGCAGAGCTTGGGTTGATGTTCGGAGCTGGCGGCCGTTGCAGAAGGCAGGCAGACCGTGTTGGACGAGTCGCTGACGGGAAGTACGAACTGACGGCGATTTCGCGGGACTGGAGGGCAGAGAGAGAGACAGAGACAGAGACAGAGAGAGCGAGAGACAGACAGAGAGAGAGAGACAGAGGGACAGATAGAGACAGACAGAGACAGAGCGTCGGTGGGCCGCTTGTTGACGGAAGGGAATTCTGGGAATTGAGGAGACAAACGTACGCTGGATACATCTTTGGGACCTCGGGATTCACTTGGACGGAGAGAAGACGGTAGGACTTCTAATTGCATCGTATTGCATTGTATGTTGTTGTAATGTATTGCATTGCATTCTATTGCATTGTATTGATTGCATTTACATATTTCTATAGCGCCTCTTCTAGTACAACCGAATCAGATTCAATCCATGTGCGATTAGCCCCGCAGGAAATGGTTAAGTCTTAAGAACACGGGCAGAGACAAGACAGAGGCAACTCCCCAGTTCAAATCAAATAACGAGTGGGAGAGTTAATGTCTTTGCAAGGCATAGGGCCAACCGTATCTGTCGTGTGACTGGCCGTAGGCCAGGATAGTTTATGCAGGCACCAACGCAGGAAGACGAAGGTGGCTTCGTGTTAAAAAGAACAGCTTGCTATGTACTTTATGCGTGGCACGCGTTCATAGTTTGTGTTGTACAGCAATCTAGAAGTCAGCTAATAACATAGAGGTTGTAAAGCTTCTTGGAAGTTGCAGCATATCCTAGAAATAGCTAAGTACCCAAGAAATAGCTAAGTGTCCTAGCTAGGTACCCTAAAAATAGCTAAGTACCCTCCTAGATAAATACCTTAGAAATAGCAATGCACTCTAGGAATAGCTAGATACCCTAGAAATACCTGCGTGTAGATGTCCTATAAATAGCTAGGTGCCGTAGAAATAGCCAGATCTTAGAAATAGCTGGTGACCCTAGAAATGGATGGATACCCTTGAAAAAGCTAGATACTCTAAAATTAGGGGAGCATTCTAGTCAGGGCCGGATTAAGGCATAAGCCAACTATGTCACGGCTTAGGGTCCCGGGCTGAGGAGGGGCCCCGCCATCTCCAAAAAAAACAAGGAGCCTGTAAACAATGAAAACTAGAAAGAATGATAGACTGCAATCAATTTTGTTTGTTTTGAAAGTCTTTTGCTCTCTTTGGGCTGATTTTTATTTCTACTTTATTTTATGGAGATGGTTGAAGATTCACTCTTGGCATAACAACCATAACGTTGTCTTCTTGTTGTGAGAATCTTATAAAAAAATAAATGAAAAGAGTGACTCACATTATTAGTAGTCTTTTAGTTAGACTATGCATGATGTAAAAAATAAGATGAAATATAATTTTAATAAGTTTCTTACTTATAAACTGTAGCAGGTTTATATAAAAAAGTGTAAAATATGTCAGCATGAGAGCGGACATTAAGAACGGAAAAAGAAACACATAGCTGCGAAAGCATTTAACAAAGTTTCTAAACTTGATGGTTTCCTAAAAAGAAAGAAGACAACAATACTGAGTGCGAACCATTAGACCGTGCCATTTCTACCACTGAAGGCGATGCTCAGGAAGCTCAGTCTGAGGCTGAGCCTCTGGAGACAATTGGTGTTCAACCCAGCACATCACAAACTTGCAAACAGAATACCAGAATAGTAGCTGTGAAGAAAGCTACTAACAGTGATTTCATCGATTCAAATGTTGCCAGTGATCGTACGATTCGAATAAATCCAAATCGATCAACAGATCCTTACTTGAGTGACGAAGACATTCCGTTCTGGATTGATAAGATCGTTCTGCCTACCAAAAATCGAATGGACCATTTGATAAATCTTGTCGAAATTTTACTTATTGAACAGGATACTGTACAAAAGGATTATTTAACGGAAAGAAAGTAAATGGTGACACATTTAGGCCTAGACGTGAATAACCGCTCTATTCTCAAAATTCCGGTTCTCTTTATTGCTTTAATGTAAACTTTTTACAACGTTGAAACTTGCTGTGTATTAATTCAGATATTATGAGAGAAATTGTAAAATTTGAACGGGGGAGGGGGCTCACATGTCGAAACGTTCCGAATAAAATTGTCATGAAGCTGAAACCGATATACGGACTAAATTGTAGAGGGTTACTATGGATATGCGGTACACCGAAAGCTGATCTGGGGTTTGCTTGACCCCTAAGGTAACTGTTCAGTAATAACTGACAGTATTTAAAGACGAGCTGCTGGGGATTGAACCCTCCCAGCCCCACCTCCCCACCTTCCCCGAATATTAAGTCAATGGAGAGAAATACAGTTTGACGACATTTGTTCTGATTTTGCAAGACAAAACTCTAGGAAAGAAGTTGAAATTGTTAAATTAGACTTTCTTCTCGTCTGTGCGATTCGTTTTCCCCGCAACAAGGGCCAACATCTGATGCTGGGCTTAGGGCCCCCATTGAGCTTTAATCCTGCCCTGACCGTATTAGTAGCTAAATATCCTAGAATTAGTTATGTACCCTAGAAATACGTGCACGGGGTTATATTGAGACAGCTAGGTACCCCAGAAGTAGCTAAGCTTTCTGGAAGTACCAAGGCATCCGAAAGATACGATCCTAAGCATCCTAAAAGTAGCAAAACATCCTAAAAGTAGCAAAACATCCTAAAGTAGCTATATGTAGCTATCCTAAAAGTAGCTAGCTATCCTAAACGTAGCTCACTGTTCTAAAGTAGCTAGCTATCCTAAAAGTAGCTAGCTATCCTAAACGTAGCTCACTGTTCTAAAGTAGCTAGCTATCCTAAAAGTAGCTTGCTATCCAAAAAGTAGCTCACTGTTCTTAAAGTAGCAAGCTATCCTAATAGTAGCCAGCTATCCCAAAAGTTGCTAGCTATCTTAAAAGTAGTTCGCTATTCTAAAAGTAGCCAGGCATCCTAGAAATGGCTAATTAGCATTGAAGTGGATTGTTACAGATGATGCCGTATAATTAGTATCGTAATTGCTCTTACTCAATTATTACTATTTATTATTTTTTTATCATTGGCAAGCACCGTAGAAGAAGCTATATATAGCTTTTTAATGAGACATCGAAACTGTCATCGTTACATTACTTTACGAGGTTTGGTTTCATTGGTCGACTCTTGTAGCTTTTACTTGACGCTTTTTTAGATTTATTTAGCGCCAGTGTACAAGAACGGATTACAAGCAAGGTAATGGGCATACGATAACTTATGCCAGACTCAGTGAATTTGCATGTTGTCCAAATTCTTCATTCAGTAATTACCTACATTCCATGTCATTTTCAGATCGTACTGCCTCTTTTACAGTCTGTCTCTGCCTGCCTGTGTCTGTCTCGGAGTGATTCTCTTTGATTCTGTCTGTCTGTCTCTCTCTTTCACTTCTCTGTCTGTCTGTCTGTCTGTCTGTCTGTCTGTCTGTCTGTCTGTCTGTCTGTCTGTCTGTCTGTCTGTCTGTCTGTCTGTCTGTCTGTCTGTCTGTCTCAATCAATCCTTGTCTCTGTTATCACTCCCGCTGTTCCGTTCGTTGTCTTCCTTTTTATCTCTCTGTCTCTTTCCTTGTATCTCCATGTTTGCTTCTCTGCATGCGTTTGTGTCCCTGTTCAGAATAAGACAATTAGCAACTACAAACACAGACAAATAGCAATATAGACACAGACAGCTAGCATGACAGGCACAGACAAATACCAAGACGGACACTGACAAATAGCAGGACGATCAGTGGTTAACAGAAGGCACGAGAAAGACATGTACGGAGAGACAGAAATGGCATCGAATCGATCTACGCTAATAGTGATTGGATTTCCTCTAAGCCTAAGACTAGCATCGCCCACCTGGATGCAATCGATTATGACCACATACAACGTCAGCCTATCAATCACCGCCATATATACATATATATCTTTATTCATACATATATGCATGCATATCAGGGGTGTAACAAGCGAAGGCAGTGGGCACCGGCCCCTCCAGTTTCATAACTGCGGGGGCGGGGGGCAAAGCCCCCCAGTTTTAGTGGTCAGTTCCCCCATGTGCCCCAAAATTGGTTCTTTTTTTACTTTTTTATGTTTCTCCAGTGGCTTTTTAGGATGACTTTTGTTAAGATAATTTGTGCCCCATTTTTCAAATTTCTGGGGAGCAAAATTTAAAAAGTGGGGGCAAAAAGACTTTTAGGGAAAGGAACCCCGACTTCATGATTATAGAACAACCACTTGACTATTTCTTTAGCCAATGATGAATATTCCATAGTATACTGTCAGAAATAAATTTTCTGTATTTTGAATAGGAACAAAGTGATACATTATAGATGAATGAATAACCAAACATGCATTATTTTCCTTTGTAAATGACAGTTTTTATACCTGAAATAAGTAAGAACAAATCGTAAAAACAAACTTTGAACCGTTGGAAATTTATTCATCCACAATGCCTTAATCATTAGATATAAAAAGCGATTGGAGAACCATGAAAAAGAGAACAGATTTGGGGGTCACCGAGCACTAAAACTGAAGGGACTTCCCGTTTTAAAACTAGGGGCTGGTGACCCTGCCCCGCTTGTTACACTCCTGCTTATATCGTAAGTTATACGCTCACTTGAAAATAATGTGTACACTCGTTTATGAGTAATATTTGTGGGAATATATCGTGGAAGCGATCATGCTTAATAATTCGTGGATAAGGCATTTACAATGCATGCACCGTACAGCAATTTTAGATAACCCATCATTCAATCATTCACCTTACCCCATCTTCCCAATACCTGGCAACTTGAAATCACGTTTCAAGTTACTCTTCGGGTAGTTTGAATGCAATTTCATCCTAGCGTTTACGATTTCGGATAACCCCAACTACCTTCCATCTCACCTAATAGTCATGTCCCACCGCTCGTGCCATCCCTCTCACCCTGACCATATCGTGCTTTTCTTACCTACCCTCTCACCCTGACCATATCTCCTCACTGTCAGCGACATCCTTTCTTAGCTTCGTCATGTGAGGGTGGTTGGCCAGCCTCTCATTCACCGTCTCAGTATGAATCATACAGCTATAGGGTGCAATAATCGGAGCAGGATATTCTAAGCAAATTATCTGCCCTGGCTAGGGTCTGAACCCGACGAGGGCACGGGAAATTATCTAGCGCATTTACATAAAAGGGTATTGTCCGCTGTGTTATTCCACAGACAGAAAATCCAAGCGAAATCGTTTTTATTTTGAATGATGTGCTTTTCAATGTAGGCTTTTGTACAACAGAGTGTCGATAGGCAGTTGGTTCAATAAAAAAACTATACTCGCTTACTCACTTACTCACTCACTCTTTCACTCACTCACACACTTACTTACTTGCTTATTACTAAATAGCTAACTAACTCACTTGCTGACTTATAAATATATATATATGTATATATATATATAATATAAATCGCTTAACGAGATACAAACTGACACGCCGCAGTAAGTTACAAAAGGTGTTCGTAGTTCGCGACCAGACCGGCAGGGAGGGCCATGACAGGTATTGTTTGGCGTACTTTTTTACTTTCTTGCTGACTTACTTGCTTACTTATTTACCAGCTAACAAAATTGCTGACTTGCTTACTTACTTACAAACTAACTTACTTGTTGACTTTCTTGCTCGTTTGCTTGCTTAAAAGACAAGAAGATTGTTGGTAAAACATTGCGTAATTAATCATTGTTGGTTTACGGCTGGCAAATGTTGCAGTCTGTAGCGCTACTCGCAGAATCCCTCTCCAACCGACCTACCGCGCTTTCTCCAATACTCTCTACCAGTGGGAGGTTTAATAAGCAACACAATTGGCTCAAAAGGGTACGCTGTCGTGGCCTAGCGGGCAAGTAACATTTTATACGGGTTCTAAGCCAGCTGGAGATCATGTATCCGTTTTCGTGCCGTCAAAATCGATACGGGCAAAGATTAAGGGGTGTAGAGCAAATAATAATTATAATAATAATAATTATAATTATAATAATTATAATTATTATTATTATTAATAATAATAACAATAATAATCTGGTGATTATAATTATAATTTTTATAGTTATAATAATAATAATAATTATTATTATTATTATTATTATAACAATAATAATAATAATAATAGACCGACCAATAATGTTATTCCAGACAACCAACATTATTAGTTAGTTTTATAGTCCCTCAGGGATCATAATTATGTACCTCGGGGCAGAATTTTAAAAAAAAATTTCTTTAAGAAATAATAATAATAATAACGCCGATTTTTAAGGCGCCGTAAACGCGGCCCTAACCACTACAAGGGCGCAGTAGCAGAAAGTCAGCGGGCAGTGTAAGCCTTGGAAAACAGAAACACTTTCAATTTAATTTTAAGGGAGTACTATGAGTCGGCCAATCTAACGGCAGGTGAGACACCGTTACAACACCGCGGACCTCGTCCTCCCAGTGTGAGTAATGAAGAAGTCATTGGGGAACAGAGCTGGGGAACCGAGTTCGATACCCGCATCCCCTGTAAGGTTCACTTGTCCTTCTTTCTGTGAGTAAATTTGATAAAATTATTGTTTGAAAATGTTCTTATATCGATAAATCAGTTTTCGAGGCAATGCCAAGAAGATTACTTGGGAAGATTTCATTTTAAAATGCTTCTAGTCTTCAGCTCGAACACTGTTTGCTGTTTAGACCCGTTATGCCAGAATATATTGCCTTTCGATACGGGTTGCATAAAAATGTCTTATTGAATTGTATGATGTGTTGTTTCGTATTTATTGTCTGGTGACTGTTGTATTGTATTGTATTTCATGGCATCATATTGTACTAGTGTTCTATTTTTGGTGCGCCATCGTTCCATGCCTTCGGCATAACACCCCAGACCGACAGAGGCCAATAATGACAATTGCCGCATCGGAGAACCATCATTATAATTATCGATGTCATCTAATCCCAGCCACTGACGCCAGCCGCAGGGAGACGGGGAATCCCTCGCCGCGACGGCGGCTTTTTATAGCGCTGCCATCTCGCCAACCAACCAGCGGCGTCGGGACAGCCCCGCGTATGACGTCAGACGGCGTTCCGTACGTCACGCGTCGGATTCTCCCGATCGATGAATGATACTAAGAGCAGCAGTCTGCGTTTGGCGGTGGATCTCGAAGGATCGCTCTAGGGATTGGAGAGGAGATTCCCGCGAAGGACAAAAAGGGTTGAGCGAAGGACGAAGAAGGACCTGTAGCGGTCGCCTGGATTGGACCTCGGAAGCAACGGCTACATGTCGTACCGTCTAGCGGACGACAGGGAAGAAGGGATCGCCAACACGTGGCCAGGTAAGATGGGGGTCGTGCGCACCTGGAGTAGTTCTGTGAAGGGGAGGGAGAGAGTGGGTGATCAGGTGGTCCACTGTCCTTTGCCTCTGACATCTATTACTGCGTGCAAAGGGTTCGAAGCGTGGCTCCGTCACTGATGAGTAAATGCCATCATCATCGTCGTTGTCGTCATCGTCATCATCGTCGTTGTTGTTTTCTTCATCATCATCGTCAACATCATCACTTAACCATCGTCATCGTCGTCGTCGTCGATGTCGTCGTCATCATCATCATAGACAACAGCATCATCATTATCGTCGGCATCGTCATCATAATCATGGTGAACAACAACAGCATCATCGTAATTATCGTAAATACAATCATCATCAACAACAACTACAAAAACATTATCGTAGTCGTCGTCCTCGTTGTAGTCACTATCATTAACTGCTCCATGTAAGATAGACTATGAGAGGCGACATCGAACTATTGTATCGATACAATCATCATCAACAAAGCGCTCCATGGTATTGCGCAGGGATACATTGTAGATTTCTGCAGGCTAACGTAGTGTATTCAGCTGGTCTCCAGCTGCGTGGAGCTGCGCGTGGAGACCTTCTTGTCCCTAAGACCAAGACCAAATTCTGCCATCGTGCCTCCTTTGTTGCCGGCCCGCGCTGCTGGAATAGCCTCCCGCCCGAGGTGCATTCGCAGCATCGACTGAGATCTTTAGGGCTCGACTCAAATCTCACCTGTTCAGGAAGGCATATCCCTGTTCAACTGATGTAGTTATAATTGTCATAGTATGTTTTTTCTTGTTAGTCTGCTCACCGTGTTATTGTAAAGCGCCCTTGTAGTGACATGGCTGCGTTACAGCGCTTTAGAAATCGTCCGCTTAATTATAATAATAATGACAACAGCTACAATAACATTATCATAGTCGTCGTCCTCGCTGTAGTAATCATCATTTAGTGCTCTGCTGAAGACAGACTATGAGAGACGACATCGAAATATTGATTAGGTATATTGATTTTCACCAACAACGACGACATGATGACTGAGGCCATCATTTGGCTTTTGGATTTCATGATTTGACGACGGTAATATGACGTGAGAGCAACAGCGATATCATCATCATCATCATTGTCATCATCATCGTCATCATTGTCATCATCATCTTTGCCACCGCCATCCTAATGATGATGATCACAGTGACGGTGATTACCAGGATTCACGATCATAATGATCATCATCACGGTCATTGTCATCATAGATATAACCGTCCTGCAACTCACCATCATCACCACACCGCCTCCATCATCATCATGGCTACCTAGCCCTAGCATCCTGTCAGTTCCAACTCGCCACTCTTTCGTGCCACTCTTGCCATCTTTCATTGCCTCATATATCATCTTCACCTTGCCCGGCATTTGCCACTTTTCTCTTTTGCTTTCCATATTCCAATTGCCTGCGTCTGTCGACGCCTAGTTTATTAGCCTGTCACGGGGCCACTGGTATTCGCCTTTCGTAGCCTAACTTACGACCGAAAACTGCTGTGCCATGCAGCAGAAATCTCCTTCAGATAAATCTCCTAGAGTCATTCAGTAAAACTTCCTTCAGATAAATCTCCTCAAACCATTCAGCACAAATCTCCTTCAGATAAATCTCCTGGAATCGCTCAGCACAAATCTCCTGGAAATAGTCCTAAGTCCCTAGAACAAGGGTGTCAAAGAGCCGGTCCGCGAGCCATTTCTGGCAGGCGAAGATATATTTCTGGCTCTCGGAGCCTTGTCTAAAGACAACACACAATTGAGAATTAATGTCCAATTTGTAATTTTAGGGCTTCATGAGTTTTCTGTGATGTTTGTAATTGATAATGCTTATCAGACTCACGTTTTCAAAGCCTAATTCAACTGTTTGTATGGAACCCTTCGAGATCCCTACCCCAAGCGCCTGTGGCACTCTGGCCCGCCACTTGCTGGGATATAATGGCCCGCCATCACTTCTGCCCTAGAGCCATTCGGCAACATCTCCTGATGATAAATCTCCTAGAGCTATTAGCCAAAAATCTCCTAAGATCAAGTCTCCAAAAGCCATCTTGCACCAACCACCTGAAGGTTAATCTTATAGAGCCATAGCACATCTCCTACGGTCGTAAACTAAGTGCTGGGGTTAAGCAGATTCTTTTGATTGAAAGTATGGGGGCTTTTGCTCTAAGGGTTTCTGTTTGGAGCGCAATTTCGTGACAATTAAAGCTCATTGTTACAGTGGCATCATATCAGCTGTTTGATCTAATCGAAGATCATTTGGTTGGATTTGACTTGAACTGTAGACTAGATCAGTCTAACAATACATAACAGACTCGATTAGATCAAACGGTTACATTGGATCATATCAGTTAAGATTAGTTACATGTAGATCTGTAGGATTAGGTGACCGTTGTTCAAGTATGTGTCATTTGTATTATTAATATTATTACTACTATTATTATTACTATTAATATTGATATTTTTATTATTATTATTATTATTATTATAATTATTTATATTA
Source organism: Bimastos eiseni (assembly GCA_959347315.1). Lineage (NCBI taxonomy): Eukaryota > Metazoa > Annelida > Clitellata > Crassiclitellata > Lumbricidae > Bimastos > Bimastos eiseni. Next base: position 58,385,829 of record OY365807.1, read on the forward strand.
TTATTATTATCATTATTATTATTATTATTATTATTATTATTAACAATAATAATAATAATAATATTATTATTATCATTATATAGAATTTGTCATCGTTTAAATGGTATCTACGTGAAACTTTTTAGTTTAACAGTATTGTATTTATGCCTACATTATTATTGTTTATTATTATTATTATTATTATTATTATTATTATTATTATTATTATTATTATTATGAGCTGTCTGATGTGAGTATGCTAGTACGACTAAAACTAAGCATAATGGTAGGTAGGTATGAGTTGATTGGAGAAGTATACACCTGGTGCCACAGGGAAGTGGAATGCGCCGCAGTGGTTCCTGCCTTCCTGGCTGCTAGTTTCTGCTACTTTGTGCTATTAGGAAACATCATTCTGCGGGCATAACACAAACACACAGATACATTGAGCAACATGTACAGAGTCTGGCAGGCGGACATACAGGCAAACAGGCACAGGGATAGAAAAGTTAGTGAAAGAACATTGGAACGGAGAGACAGACAGACAGACACTGAGAGAGGGAGGCACGCAGACGGAGGTGATATAGTAGTCTTAGAGCGTTCAGCGCTTACTTCTCGAGATGTTTTCAATATCGACAAGCTGTCGAAATTAACCAATTTTTCTGCGCCTCCTTCCTTTCCTATCCATCCTCCCCTGCGTCCTTCTCTTCCGGTTCTTCTTCTTCTTCGCCCTCTTCCTCTTTCTACTCCTATTCCTCTTCCTCTATTGCCTCATCCTCTTCCGTCTCATTTTACTCTTGCTCCTGATATTCCTCCTTCTCTCCCTCCTCCTCTTCCTCCTAATATTTCTTCTTCTTCTTCCTCCTCCTCTTCTTCTTCCGTCTCCACTTCTTCCTCTTCCTCATCTTTCTTCTAATATTCCTCCTTCTTTTCTCCTCCTTTTCTTCTTCCTCCTCTTCTCTCTCCTAATGTTTCCATTCTTTCCTCCTCCTTATTCTTCTTTTTCCCACATCTATTCCTTCCTATAATTCTCCTTTTCTCAACCTTTTCCTCTTTTTCCTCCTCCTCATCTTCTTCCTAACTTCCTCCTTTTCCTACTTCTCATTTTTTTCCATTTCGTCCTTCTCCTTCTTTTCCTCCCTTTTCTCTCTTCCTTTCACTCTTTCACACTCCTACACCTTTCACCATCTTCCTTCAACCTATTTTTATCCTCCTCTTCAACTAATTCTTTCCTACTCTTCCTGCTTCATCCTCCCGTATTCCTCTCTCCTCCCCATTCTTCTCCTCTACCGTTCTATCCTCCTCTTCCTCCTCCCAATCCTCCTCCCCATCTTACTCGACATGATGACGAAAGGCTGTTTCTCCTCGTCCGTCGCACCTGGATTAGTTTTCTCTCGCCGTTCACGAACAGAGGCAGACAAAAACACAGAACCAGACTGACTGACACATACAGACAGACAGAGGCAGCGACACAAACAGTCTGAGAAGGACGGACACAGACACAGGAGGACAAAGGCAGGCAGACAGGCATACAGACAGACAGACAAACGGAGTATTTCGTACGACCAATGATGAACATCTGCCTTGAACGTATGCACAGCGCACAACACAACACAAGGCAACCGTACACTCACATACACACATTCATAATTATAGTTACGCATATTCATATATAATATATATGCATATATATATACATGCATTACACGTGTATGTCTATATATATAATATATATATATATTATATATATATATTATCGTATGCATAAGTCTTAGACTAGTTTGAGTATATGCAAATGTGCATACCTTTCAATATATATTTACGGGTGTGTATGTGTGTGTGTGTGCGTGCGTGTGTGTGTGTGTGTGTGTGCGTGCGTGTGTGTGTGTGTGTGTGTGTGTGTGTGTGTGTGTGTGTGTGTGTGTGCGTGTATGTGTGTGTGTGCGTGCGTGCGTGCGTGCGTGCGTGTGTGTGTGTGTGTGTGTGTGTGTGTGCGTGCGTGCGTGCGTGCGTGTGTGTGTGTGTGTGTGTGTGTGTGTGTGTGTGCGTGCGTGCGTGCGTGTGTGTGTGTGTGTGTGTGTGTGTGTGTGTGTGCGTGCGTGCGTGCGTGCGTGTGTGTGTGTGTGTGTGTGTGTGTGTGTGTGTGTGTGTATTGGTTTCAAAGAAATTTTTTGTGGACCACGTTCTAAAAATAGTAAGTGCACTGCAGTCGGCTTGCTTTTTCTTGCTTTTTCTTCCGTTTCGCTGTGATGTTGTGGGTGGGATAGAGGGGTGGTGCCTGACAGGTGGTATAGGTGGGTAGGGTGGCCTGCAGACAGGTGTGCTATAGGGACACTTCTTTCTACCATGGGTCAGTCACCATGGACGCTTTGAAGTTCTCTGTTCTGAAGTTGATTGGCGTCGTCCCTCTCTTTCTGCTGGCTTTGGACCGGCACCACCCGGAAAATATGAGTATGAAGAGTGAAACAATTGGTTCATGTTAGTAAGTTGTTGTTGTTATTATTATTTATTATTTCTATCTAATTGCACTACTACTAATAATAATATTAGTTGTTTTTCTTTGACGATATCATCGTAATCATAGTCGTTTTCTCCAGACTTCTAGAGGCCAATCAAAAGTCAAGCGCAGGACACTAGCTTATTCACGAGCGCTGAGTAATATAGTTTAAAACAGCCATTGAATGGGGAGACACCAGTCCAAAGCGAGGATAACTGTGGCTTGGCAAAGGCACTATTTCCCACTATTGGACTGTGGCGGAGTTCAGATTGCAAGTAGGGATGATCCGAAGCTCGGCTAGGATACTCGACTCGCCGAGCGTCGTAGTACTCGGCATTTACTCAAACTTTAACAAACAATGGGTCTGAGTATTAATAAAAGTTTTATCGTGAAATTAAAATTGGAGTTCCGATAATTATTGTTTCGAAAGCGACAATCGGTGTTTTTTTATTTACAAAACAATCGCAGTACATTTTTTTATCACTTGATCACTTTCATAGTGACAAACCGAAAATGAAAATAATAAATTCAAGCATTTATGAAAAGTTTTCTGTTGGCCTTATTTTCAAAAAATTCATGCAAATTGTGCAAACTGCCAGACAAAAATCAAGAGTATACGACTTCTTAAAATATACTCTAGAGTCTAGACTCAGACTCGGTACTACGCACTCGTAATACTCGGTACTAGGCAAGAAATTAACACGTGGTTCGCGCCTAATTGTAGCAGTTAGCGTGCTAGACCGTCGACAGATTTGCCTGAGATTTGAAATTCAATGCAAGGAATATAGAATAATCAATGCTTACAACCATGTATATCGCGGTCGTTCTCGTTGTATTTACCTTCGTCAGATCATCTATCTTTTGTGCTCTTCGCGCCAACAAGTGTTCAACAGTTCAGATTCAGATGACCCGTTGCCATGGTAACAGTCTCCGCCCCTCCATCTTCTCTTCTTCCACCTTTCATCCACCACTTTTTCTCCTTGTTCCCAGTTCTTTCTCTCCTCCTACCAGTTGTTGTACCTCCCCTTTTGTATACTTCCTCTGTCTCTGTGTTTCTCACTGACTTTGTCTCTCTTTCTGTCTTTGTGTCTGTCTGTCTGCCTCTCTTTCTCTGTCTATCTATCTATCTATCTATCTATCTATCTATCTATCTATCTATCTATCTATCTATCTATCTATCTATCTATCTATCTCTTTCTCTCTCTCAACTCAGTACCGTACGTCATTATTGCCCAAGCGTGACGTCATAATTCTTCCTAACCTCTTCCGGAATCCATGGTCCCGTGCGTGTGACGCGAGTGTCCATCCGGTAACGGTTAAAGCCACAGTCAGTCCAGAGGGGCCAGGCAAAGCTGGGGAGAGCGAGGCAGGGGAGCGCAGAGCCAGAGGGCTTCCGTTCGAAGGGACTAGTTCCTATGACGGCCGCTAGGCTATCCAGCCTCATTTACGTCACTCGGTGCTGTCGACAGAAATACGGAACAACAAGGCGCACCTGCCACTCCTCTTCCTTCTTCTTCTCCTCCTCTTTCTTCTCCTCCTTCTGCTCTTCCTCTTCCTTCTCTTCCTTCTCCCCTCCTTCTCTTCCTCTTCCTTCTCCTACTCATCTCTTCATTACCCTCCTCTTTCTTCTTCTCCTCTTCATCTTTCTCTTCCTTCTCCTCCTCGTTCTCCTCAACCTCTTCCTTCTTTTCTTCCTATTCATTCTCTGCCTCTTGCTTCTTCTCCTCTACATTTTCCTCCTCTTCCTTTTCCTTTTCATTTTTATCTTCCTCTTCGTCTTCATCTTCCTATTCCTTCTAATCCTCTTCCTATTCCTCCTCTCCTCTTCCTTCTTCCTCCTTCTATTTTCTTCCCATTTCTTCTCCCTTCCCCATCCTCCACTTCCCATTCCTCCGCTCCCTCCCCTCTTTCTTCAATTACTCGTCTACCTCTCGCCCCATTATCCTTCTTTTCTCCCACTCCTCCTCCACCTGTTTCTCCTCCTCCTATTTCTTCTCCGATTTCTCCTCTCATCTCCTCCTATTCCTCTTCCTCCTATTCCTCTTCCTCCTATTCCTCTTCCTCCTATTCCTCTTCCTCCTATTCCTCTTCCTCCTATTCTTACTCGTTTACGTTTCGCTCTCTTTCATCCTCTTTCCCACTCACTCTTAATCCCACTTTGCGTCAAACAGTTGTCAAATAATTCCTCTTATGTTTTCTGCTCCTTCTCTTCCTCTTCTACTTTTACCTCTTCCTTATAATTACCTTTGTCTTCTTTCTCTACTTTCTCCACTCTTTCCTCTCCTACTGCACCTTTTGCAGCTCTTGTTTTTAATTGTATTCTTGTTTTTAATTGTGCTCTTGTTTTTAATTGTGTTCTTGTTTTTGATTGTGTTCTTGTTTTTCTTTCGCCTTCTTCTATTCATTCGACGTCTTATTTCTTTTTCTTCATCCGTCAATTTTTCAAGTTCTTTTTTCTTTTTCATCCATTTCAATTTCTTCTTCTTCTTCCTATTCAAACTCCTCCTGCTCTTCGTTTTCTTCATCCTCTTCTTCATGTTTCTTATTATTATCATTCCTCCTATTCTTCTTTCTTCTTCTTTTTCAGCTTCTTTTTCTTCTTCTTCCTTTTCGTTCTCCTCTTACTCCTATACACTCTTCCTTTTCTTCCTCTTCTTGTTCTTTCTATTGTCATTCTTTCTCATCTTCAACTTTCCAGTTCTTCCTCTTTCCCCTCCTCCTCGTTGTTCCTGCTTTTCCCCTATTTAGCATGCTCTTTTACTTCTTTTTCTTCTGCTTTCTATTTCCCTCCCACTCTCTCTCCCTCCCTCCCTCCTTACACCTCTCTCTGTCTGTCTCTCTGTCTCTGTCTCTGTCTCTCTCTGTCTCTCTCTCTCTTCCTCTCTCTCAATCACTATAATATCTCCCTTATTATTCTGTATGTCCATATTTGCCAATGTCTCCACCTGCGTCTCATTATTTCACATGTATTCTCTCAATTCAATTCTTCATTGAATACGACAGAAACATATCATTTACGTATAGATATTATATATATTTTTTATATCTTGTCTGCGTCTTGTTTACGTAAAAATGTCTACATAATTATATTCTCATCATCCTATGTCTGCATTTCGATACATCGGTCATTAGCATGAGTTTCCTTCGATATAAATAATGTGGCGTAACTAACCAACGGTATGCTCTTTCCATTGCGCAAACGCCGTCGGCATTCTTCCTCGCAGTGGCGGGGGTTAGTGGCACTGGGAAAAGCGTCGAGGAAAGGATCCGCGGCGGGCATTCCAGGACGAAGGTTGGGGAAGGGTGGAAGAGGGGAAGAGAGCAACCTGGGCAATTGGCTTCTCGTCTTTCCCTCGGTCGGCTCTTCTACACGTTGTTACGTCGTTGGGAGGCGCTCAGAGCGCCGACATAAGTGGAAGCGTTTACTACATGTAACTCGTTGTCTGCTTCTTTTGACCGCCCGACGTCAGATGGCCGCAGTGACGTCACCGTAACGCCCCCTCATCAGAAGAGTCTGTATAACCGCCTGTTGGAGTTTAAGTAGCGCCGCCATTCAGGGAACACGCAGCGTCGAAGGTAGAGGTTATTATGTCATCGTTATTGAGATGTCGTTATAGCTGACGGTAAGATCAGTAGTCGTGTTCGTAATATCGACTTTTTTAGTCTTTATAATGGACAGCATGTAACTATAAGTTACAATGAATTACAATGAATTACTATGAGTCACAATGAGTTACACTGAGTAACAAGAGTGGCAACGAGTGACAACGCATAACACTTACAAACAACGAGAAACAACGGGTAGCATTGAGCAACATCGGGTAACAACGAGTAGCAATGGCTATTTGCTATTACTGAAGTGCTTTGACAAGTATCGCACAGATATTTGTGTTAGAATTAGTATTCAATAGTATTTGTGCTAACATTGCTCTGGCGCATTATTTGAATGCAATGTTTTCATCTCTATCCGCTTCCCTGTGTTGCACGCTGCTTAATCTTCCTTTCTTTGCTTTAATCCTTCGGTCAATATTTCGCTCCGAATAATATGCGGATAGAGCGAAATATATATGGGGTTCAAATCACAAATTTTGCGTCATGATTGCAAATCAACTGAATTATTTTTAGATTCAATCATGACGAAAAATATTAATTAATTTCCTAATGAAATTAATCTATTAATCGAAATGGTTGAAGGTGTGCCTAATCCGCCATCATCAACTTGTAGTAGAGGAAGAAATATTAAGTCCGCGGTAACGGATAAAACATCGTATAGGTAAACCGATTGACAACAAGCCTCAGAATATGTTTTATAGCTGATGATTGAATAGATAGGCGATATAGAATTAACATCATAGACAGCAGCAAGATAGAATATGAAGTGGAATAGAACAGAATGAAGTGGAATAGAGTTAAGTGGAATAGAGTAGAAGCATTAGAAATCAGACCGAGTAGACTTGAATTGAGTAGAACCCATTATTCAGAATAAATACTAAGTTAAGTTATGTGGTTGTTATGACCATATAAGAAGGTCGGGAGAGTTGAAGCATGGTCGATTGGTGTCTACAAAATGCAAAACAAATTTTACGATCAATCTATGGGTCGTTAGAGTAATGCGAGGCAGGCAGATTCCAAAGGGAACACATCCTGCGAATATCAAAGGCTTTTACTTTCACAGGATGACATTCAAGATGTAGTCATTTGAATGACAAGCACCATTAAAATTGTGTAAACAGCCGAAGGAAAGGATGGGATAATGGAATATGAGGTAGGTGGGATAAAGATCGTAAGGTATTGCCTATACGGTAAGGGACAGCGTTATAGTAGACAATTAATACAAACTACAGTAATGTAAAGGCGAGTAAAGTAATCTAAATCTTCTAAGTTTTCACTTTAATATTAGTCAGTTAAATTTATCAGTTAAAATTAGTCGGTAGACCAGAACAGAGCAAAGTTGGTTAGAAAATGAAGTAGAATTGAACGGAGTGGAATAGAATATAATATAAAGGTGATCAGAACATAATAAATTAGGGTTAAATAGAATAAAATAGATTAGAATAGAACAATACGTCACTCAACTCATTAGCATAACAGTGGCTAATATAAAATATGAAAATTTATTAGCATTTCATAGACCTCTATGAGAGATATATATATAGAAGAAATGCGCTATAAAATGTGTTGCGCGTGCCTTGATAACGAGGGTATATTTAGAAATCAGCCTCAGTATGAACCAAAACCGGCCGCTTCTCAACATGCGCTCTGAGATTTTACCGATTATAAAAAGCGGGCATCGAGGCATTTTCTTAAATTAGGTCGCAACCGACCGACTTGCATTATGTAGCCTAAACGCCACGTCTTATATAGGAAAGCGTCGTGCCGTTAATAGGAGCTAAACTGACGCAATATGAATGGTAGGATTTTCTTTGGATTTAAGCATTAACGTCGGAGAATTGAGAATATCGACTCAGTCGTCTGCTAATAGTATAGACGATGAGTTTACAGGATTTTTGCGCTGGACATAACATTCTGTAATGTGTTATTCAAGCCTGCTTCCATTATATCTAGTTCTATTTAATTCCATCTGGTTCATTCCATTCAATTCCATCTGACTTAGTCCAATTTATTCCATTCCATTTTGTTCCATCTCATTCTAGTCACCTTTATTTCATGCCATTCTTTTCCATCTGATTTCAGTTCATTTCCTTCTATTTTATCTGGTTCTAGTCTATTTTATTTAATTCTATTCCATCTGGTAATAATTTGTCTCATTCCATTCCATGCCGCCGTGTTCCTGCCCACTCAATTCTATTTTGTTCTATTCCATCTGCTTCAATTCTATTTTATTCAACGTCCATTATTCTATTCCATTTGCTTCTAGTCCATTATCCAATGTCACTTATTCTATCGAAATCTATTTTTTTTCTTCAAATCTACTTCGTTTATCTCGAATTCAATCCATCCTATAATGTTTCATTCGATTGTGGTCTTTCATTCTATTCTATTCGAATCAATTCCATTCTTATCTACTTTATTCTAATGAATTCGTTTTGAGTTTATTATGTTATTTTACTTTTCTCTGAGGAACCTTGGATCCCTCAGGGACTTGAACATTATTGATGATTGTTATTATTATTACCAGAGTAATTGCCTCGTTCTTCTTGGCGCCCTCTGAAGGAGTTATTCAGGCGCCCCTTTCAAAATGAGAAATTGGAATTTTTTAATTGATTGTAAGTACACAAAAACACATCCAGACTCCATAAAGAAAATTAGAAATTTGTACAAAAAACACAGGCAAGAATACAAAATAGCTTTAATTAATTTCGTTTTACTTCTTACTTATACGAGTGGTTGTTACATCTTTTTGAACGGACAGGTCCAAGTAACCAGCGGGCGGTGGTGGTTGCAGTTGACGAGTGGCCGCCGACCAACAATCGACAGACCCCAGAAACCCCCATCCCTCTTCCCCTCAAAGTGGAATCGTCCTCCTCCTCCTCAACGTCCTCCTCAGCGTCCTTCTCCTCTGCCTCAGTCTCCGTATCCGGAAGGACTGAGCATCCGTCGACGAGTGTCACTCTTCTGGAGTGCCATTCCAAGAGCCCCACGGTCAAGGTCAATCGCCAGGAATCAACGGAAATGTTGGTCTTTCAGAATACGGTAATGAAACTCCATAATAGATCAGATATAATTAGCTTAGAATGAATTCAAGGCGGAGGAACGGAGGAGGGAGGGATGGAAAGGGAGGAGGGAGGGATGGAAAGGAAGGAGGGAGGGATGGAAAGGAAGGAGGGAGGGATGGAAAGGGAGGAGGGAGGGATGGAAAGGGAGGAGGGAGGGATGGAAAGGAAGGAGGGAGGGATGGAAAGGAAGGAGGGAGGGATGGAAAGGGAGGAGGGAGGGATGGAAAGGGAGGAGGGAGGGATGGAAAGGGAGGAGGGAGGGATGGAAAGGGAGGAGGGAGGGATGGAAAGGGAGGAGGGAGGGATGGAAAGGGAGGAGGGAGGGATGGAAAGGAAGGAGGGAGGGATGGAAAGGGAGGAGGGAGGGATGGAAAGGGAGGAGGGAGGGATGGAAAGGGAGGAGGGAGGGATGGAAAGAGAGGAGGGACTGAGGGATGAGGAGGATATGTAGGACGAATTGAGGAAGACGTTGAAGTAAATCCGAATTAGAATGGAATATAACCGAACGTGATAGATCGTCGGAGGAGTGAAAGCATAAGAATATTTTAGAATCTAATTGAACGGAATTTAATGGAACATAACACAGTAGAATACAGAACAATGTAAAAAAGTCTAGAATACGAAGTAGACTAGAACAGAGTTCAACATAGTACAGTGCAGCAAAATTTAATTAAATATAACAAATAGAATAAAATAGCTTAGATTAAAATAAAATAGGGTGGAACAAATTGGCATAAATAGAGTATGGAGAAGAGGAGAATAGAATGCATTAGAAATGAAACAGAGAAGATTGGAATGCTTTTTCATACCAATAAAATTATTAGCAGTTAAGGTTAGATCATACTAAATCAAATTAGTTTGGATCGCAATCCGAACTTTAAGGAAATACGTCTATTTCTATGAAGTCAACTAAAATTACTCTGTAAGCAATGATGAGGTTTTGTCATCTGGCATTGTTTTGTACATCTGGTATTTTACTGCAAGAGACGATTAGCATAATCCTCGCATTGGCTTTGGTAGAATCGTTTGGACTGAATGAAGGCTGTTTGATTTGAATTGCCATGGATTTGATTGCATTTGTTTAAATGAGATAGTACACAATAATTGAATTAGGTATTAGGTTCGACTAAACCATTTCATATAAGATTAAATTGTAGTGAATTGGTCCAATTGAATTAGCTTAGACTAGACTAAATTAGACTAGATTACACGTGATTAAGTTAGATTTGGTGAGACTGAATTTCATTAAATTCGGATGCACCTGACAGAAAACGTCGCCATGAATTGATTTGCATAATTATGAATACATTGGAACCCTTTGGATCGCATCATGGCAGCCGTCTAGACCGAAGGTGTCGATTATTTTCCCACAAATTAGCCGAATTCTTTCCAAAATTGAATAGTGCTTGTTTCAAAACAACAGATATGAAGGAACTCGGCGCTGCGCAGAAGCATCCTGTTCCAACTGAGCGATAATTGGAAGCTTCTTCAGTAATTGTATTGTATTCCAGGGTCAACATGACCTTGCACGTGGTCTTGCACGTGAGCTTGCTTTCAAAGGGAAAACTGTATGATTGCTAGAAGTTGGAGCGCGTGGAAGCCTCTTTACCCTACCCGGTCAAAGCAGTTTTCATCCTGCCATTCCTCTGTAAAATGTTGTGGTGCTAATTGACGGTAGTTTGAGTGTTGTTTTTCCATTGTACTAAGAAACGTAATTTGAATTGTACTACCGTATACTCGTTCTGCTCAAATGGCAGCACGTGAATCATCATAAATCGCGATTCAAACGCTCCATCCTAAAGGCTGTAATTGAAATTGATTATTTAAGTCGACTTCAAAATAGATGGAATAGAACAGTATGAAAGCGACTAGAACCAAATGCAATAGAATAGAGTGGAATAGGCCTATGATGTAAGTAGAATATAATGGCATAGACTGGTATGTATAGATAGAATGTGACGTCCCACGTGTCAAATTTTCAAAACTAATTATCGTCTATTAGGTTATGTCTAGATCTATTTTTAAACCACACTATGTGAGTGTGTAAATGACCTTTAAGCCTTCTCAGACACGAACTTAATGCTTTTGCTGTAAATAGAGGCACCCGTCGTTAGCGTCCAGGACAAAAACGCCCCGTAATAAGCGCCCGGCAAAAAAATGCCCGTCAAATGCGCCCCCGTCATCAGCGCGCAACAGACTACTATTACCGTCTGCGTATTAAGTCTATAGGCTACTTTGATGTTCCGTTGTGTTTGTCTTCGAATGAGCACACATCAAATCATACTTCAAAGTGTGTAGAAATCTGTAATAGTTTCTGTCGTCGCCACTTAAACCGATCAGTTCTTCTTACTTGAAATCAGTACGCTAGGCTTCCATTTTGGTCTTACTATTTGTGTAATTTCATGTGTCTTGGCTATACCAGACGCAGTGTGCAGAAATTTGAAACATACGGCAACGTATCACTGTTGGAATATCTAAAATGTTCTTTTGTACAGCTTTTTCGTTTTTCTACTTGTTATGTAATAATAGTGGACAATCCAAATGGGACCAATAAAAACATATTTGATTTGATTTTTTGATTTGATATCTGCGATGAATCGCACAAAGACCTAATGTCGTATGTTTGAAAAGGATGCAAGAAAAGTTTTAAAATCATTGAAACATTTATTAATGTAAGAACTGCGTTAAGAGTTTCATTGCTGTTTTAATCAAAAATTTATCTTGCATACGAGTTTACAAATCCTTCGTTCGCGTTTCTCTTGAGTAACGGGCGCTGTTGTCCAGGGCGCCATTGACGAAGGGCGCTTATGACGGGGCGCTTAGGTCGGGATGCCGTCTATAGCACATGCCAGCCGTTCCCAACCTTCTTTTTTGTACCTCAAACTATAAAATTATTTGAGTACACGCCCCATCAGAAACAAATTTACCAGAAACGTTCTTTGGTAATTTACTTCATTAGAATAGATTACTAGAATTAGAATATTGGTTTTCAAATCAAATCAAAACCATTTTTATTATTGAGACATCGATCAATCGAAGTCAATACAATTTTAACATATTATTATGATAGAGTCAGTCTTATTATCATCAGAGTCTTAACATCTCGGTATGATGCTCGACAATGGGTGATCCCAAAAGGGAAATGTCCCACTAACTATGGATTCTCTTTTACACAGGGGATAGATAGATGGCGGCACAATGGATAGATATATGGTTGTAATGTTATTAATGAGCTATGATATGCATAAATGTGGCAATACGAAACATGCGATTATCATCTGTTACTGCACGAAATCTTTATTTTAAATTTTAAATGCTTTCTTGTGTACCCCTTGGTAACAGCTTGCGTACCCCTAGGGTTACGGTACGCGTACCACCGGTTCAAAACCGCTGGCTTACGCGGCAGCAAGGTTATGTCGACATTAGACGCGCTATAAATAACAGCTGAATGCTTCTTCTACCGATTAACTGTCTGACCGATACCTAGTCCTTTAACTGTCTGAACTTGACCTTGCCCTTGACCTTGTCCTATAGCCACACGACCTTGACCTCGTCCTTCAACCGCCTGTCGTCGTTTTCAGACGTCCTACCAGCCCGGAACGACAACTTGCACGATCGTCGACCACTTCGCTCACCCTACTGAAGCGGACAGCACCCCCGCTCCATCAGCCACCGACGAGTCGTCCTACTTCAAGGACACGCACCTCGACTACCTGTTCGAGCAATCTGGTATCGAACTGGACTCAGTCCTCGACGGCTCATCAGTCTTCGACGGTCTCGGCAGCTCCATGTTCAACGTTGACTTCTACGACCCATTCTCCATCCCGGGCCTCTTCCCCTTCACAGGCGAAGAGAAGAGCGCCTCTGAGGTTGGAGCGACCGCTGCGGGCAACCCTTGGGCGGTCCGCGGGCAGATGGGGGAACACGACGAACGCCCTGGTCTGTACCACCAGTTGCCATCGTCTCACCACCAACACCATCACGTCGAGACGTTCACCGGCGCAGGGAACATTCCCGGGTCCATGGCGACACAAGGTGGCCAGTTCTCAATGACCAACCCCCTTCAGAGTGGTGGCTACGCGAAAGGGGTCGACTACCAGCTGCTGGAGAGCTACCGGGGTGACTCCAAGGGGCGCGGCGTCTACCACGACCCCGTCTCGCCCCCGATACATCGCTACCCAGAGCAGAGGCCCGTTGGCGCTTACCCCGGGTCCAGCCCACCTCAGACCGGCGAGGTCGGTCTCCTCAAGGGGTCGCACCAGTTGCGCTATCTCGCCCAGCAGCAGGGATACTCCATTTCCGGTTACGATATGGCGCCGCTGTCACCGCCCGCGACGCACTTCCGGTTTCCGTCGCAGGGTCAGATGCAGAGGCAGAGCTTCGTATCGGCCGCGTCGAGTGGGATGTCGCCCACCACCATCAGCAGCCAGACGGTCCCAGAAATATGGTAGGAGGAGCTCATAGAGTGGAATCGTTATTCGCAGAAATTATCGATGACAATGATATTGTGATCTTCTTCTTCTTCAGTTTCATTTTCTTGTTTTACTTCCTGTTCTTCTTCGAATTTCTATTTTGATTTCTCTTCTTTCGCGTCTCTTTGAACTTCTCTTTCTTGTCTGGTTCTTTTTGCTTTACTTCCTCCTCTTTTCCTTCTTCTTCTTCTTCTTCTTCTTCTTCTTCTTCTTGTTATTATTGTTATTATTATTACTGTTATTATTATTATTGTAATTATTATTATTGTTATTATTATTATTGCAATTATTATTATTGTTATTATTATTATTGTTATTATTATTATTGCAATTATTATTATTGTTATTATTATTATTGTAATTATTATTATTGCAATTATTATTATTGTTATTATTATTATTGTAATTATTATTATTATTGTTATTATTATTATTGTTATTATTATTATTGTAATTATTATTATTGTTATTATTTTATTATTATTATTGTTATTATTATTATTGTTATTATTATTATTGTTATTATTACTATTGTAATTATTATTATTATTGTTATTATTATTATTATTGTTATTATTATTATTCTGCTTTGTTTTGTTTTCATCTTCATCTTCATCGTCGTCTACTTCTTGGTCTTCTTCGTGTGCTTCTTATTTATCGTCGCATTATCTTTCGTTCGTATTTCCAGGTTTTGATACTGATAGAACTCTACATTCTTAGAATCATAATAGCTTTGCAGACAATGGCATGCAGCTAAAAAGAACTTGGAACAGGTTTTATTATTATATTAGACTATGAGAGATTAAATCAAAAGTTTACTTTTATTTTCTTTTGCTTTTTCTTCTGGTCCAGCTGTGTCGATACAACAACTCCTCCTACTCGCGCCACCTCCGTTTCCTCCTGCGCCCAATCCCCAACGACCCCCTCAACACCTTCCTCGTCTAGCTCCTCTTCCTCCGGAGACCCGTTCACCGCCCTTTCAGGTCCCGGACGCCAAGGCCCGCCACCTACCCCGACCTCGACGGACCCAGCAGCGTTCGCGGGCTCCGGTCCCGCCTCTCAGGGGCAGGGCACGACACCCGCGACGGGCGGCAAGGGCCAGCAGAAGGAACCACAGCAGTGCGCCGTATGCGGAGACAGTGCTGTGTGTCAGCACTATGGAGTGAGGACGTGTGAGGGATGCAAAGGGTTCTTCAAGGTATTTCGATGAAGATGGAATGCTCGCTCACTTACTTATCTAATCACTCGATTACTCTACGAATTACTGACTGACTGACTGGTTTGATGCCCGACTGACTTACTTATTTACTTGTTCACTCCCTCGCTTACTTACTTACTTACTTACTAACTCTCTTGCTTCAATTCAATTAATTTTATTGCAGCCATTGAAACCAAAATGAAATAAAAATTAGTATTCATTAATCAGCAATAACAGGTGACCCAGAAAGAACAATAGTTCCGCCAGGTATGGCCACCCACGTAATTTGTAATATCAAGGCAAATTAATTAGAAATAGAGACTTTTGAATCATTAGTCAAATCGATTGTTTAGACCCAGAAAAGGCAATTATACAAACATAAAACTTAACTAAGTTCAGATTGAATAATAACTCTTAACCAGAAGTAAAGTGAAAAACACTAAAACACTTGTCTACTTACAAACCTACTGACTTATTTATTTACTCGCTTACTCAATTGTAATGAGAGGGTTATTGTTCTTTCCAGCGTACAGTGCAGAAGGGCGCCAAGTACGTCTGTTTGGCCGATCACAACTGTACGGTTGATAAGCGTCGTCGCAACCGATGCCAGTTCTGTCGATTCCAGAAATGCTTGGCTGTCGGAATGGTCAAAGAGGGTAAGTCAAATCAATCGATTCATCGATTAAAGGGCCGGCCATTAAAGGGTTAACGACTAACGACGATCTGAAAATTATTTTATGATTGTTTAAAATATAAACAATATCATTGAAAAACGATGTGATTATGAAATTCAGACATTCCCTTACCAGTAAACACAGAGATGTTTCTAGATGTTACTTAACCAGACAATGTCCTATTATCAGACAACGTTACATTACCAGAGAACGTTACATTACCAGAGAAAGTTACATTACCAGACAACGATTGATTAACATACAACGTTACATTACCTGACTAGATTACATTAACGGACGACGTTGCATTACCAGACAACGTTACATTACCAGACAATGATACATTAACAGACAACTTTACATTAACAGACAAGATTACAATAACAGATGACATTACATTAACAGACGACGTTACATTACCAGACAGCGATACATTAACAGACAACGTTACATTACCAGACGACGTTACATTGCCAGACAACGTTAGACTACCAGACAACGTTACATTGCTAGACAACGATGCATTAACAGACGACGTTACATTACCAGGCAACGTTACATTACTAGACAACGCTACATTAACAGACGACGTTACATTAACAGATAACGTTACATAACGAGCCAAACCCTGACGATGTCCTTTTGTCCGTTGTGTTGTAGTGGTGAGAACGGATTCTTTGAAGGGTCGTCGTGGTCGACTTCCGTCGAAACCAAAGAGTCCACAGGAGTCGCCACCATCACCACCGGTCAGTCTAATAACCGCTCTCGTCCGAGCAGAACTGGACACGTCACCTGACACACCGGATCTGGATTACACGCAGGTAGCCACATCTACATCAACCATCTGCAGTCGAATATATCAATAGATCTATCAATATATCAATAGATCTATCAATATATCGATAGATCTATCAATATATCGATATAACGATATATCTTTCAATCCATCGATAGATTTATTAATACATCGATCGATCACTGAAAAAGTCAATCAGAGGCGGAACTGGGATGTAAGCTAATTGTTTATCTGAAGGATTTTCATATTAGATCTTTTACCTGGGAAAACGGTCATTCGGTCATTTCTAGGATTATTATTGTTAGCAGCACTTTTATTGCGCCCGGGTCTAATGCTAGGTGCATCAATCGATGTCGCATCAAATCCAAAGCGTAATCAGGTAAATTCCAAGAGGTCAGTCCATCATTTCTAGGATTTGATTCACACACATGGAGAATATTCTCATCAGTTAGTCAGGTAAAAATGCCTCTGAGTAGATATCAATACATATATATATATATATATTGAATGGGCGCTATGTAAATGCCAGATTACGTTGCGTTAAGTTATGCTTAGTAGTCTTCTTTGGAATGATATTCCCTCTCAGACTCGCTCTTGGATTATAACTGAGAGTCCTTCTTTTTCTACTCCCATTCTCAAGAATTTTGTTTCCCGAAGGGCTTTTCACACTGGGAGCGCCTCTGATTAGGCTTTACTGGGGTTGGAGAGGCGCTATAGAAAAATATAAATACAATACAGCTCATAGTTACGTTTCCATTGTTTCAATCAGGTAGCAATAGTCAGGTAACAATTATAGTCAGGTGAAAGCAGTCAGGTTACAACACTCATGTAACAATGTCGTGTTCCATTGTTGCAGTACCGAGTCCCGCTTCCTGAGGAACAGTTTCCGACCGTTCAGGGAATCCGCCAGTTCTACGACGCCCTCCTGCAGTCTATCGAGATCGTGCACAACTGGGTCGAAAAGGTTCCTGGGTTCTGTGACCTTCGCAAGGACGATCAGGAGATCCTCTTCAAGTCGGCTGCTCTTGAAATAGTCGTTCTTCGCATGGCACACAGGTATTCATCCGTTCGCTAGTTCGTTCATTCATCAAACAATCTATCATCATTTATCCATCCACTTGTAATCAATCCAGTCATCCACTCACTCATAAATCCGTCGTTCCATTCACTCCTGAATCCATCCATTCATTCACAAATTTATCCGTGTTCTAGCCAGTAAAAATCCGTTTATCCTTCACTGGAATATCCATCCAATCATCCATTTATGGAACCACTTAAAACTAGAGCTGTACCGATTAATCGGCGGGCCGATTATAGAGATATCGGCAATATCGGATATCGGTAAAATAATCGGCGCCGATATTTTAAAAAAATTTCATTTTATAATATTATTTTCAGTCTTTAAGAACGAAATGACGACAGCAACATCATTGGGTCTGTGAAAGACAGCATTCTGTTCCCTTCCCATAGTGTGGGAAACTCGGGCTTCTACTTCAGACCACCCAGTAACCATTGTGCTAGACTGCTAGTACCGTGTGAAAGTGTCTGCAGCTGTAGCCTGTTGAACAGAGTCAGTCATAGTGCCTGCTTAATTACCCTGGGCACAATCATGTCATTTTAGACTAAATTGGCACGTCGTAACAGTGGCCTGTCTGGGGAGGGAATGGCATGTTAGAAGAAGGCGTCTAGTTACATAGATATCTCTTTCCTCTCCTCCGTCATGCAAGGTAAGTCGACAGTGGGCGGTGTGCCTAATCTATATTGGCTGCCTAGGATTAGTCCCCAACTACATGTATACATCTCCTACGGAGCAAGTGTTTTGTTTGTATCACAGCAATAGGCAGAAGCAGTAGGTCTATCTTTTGAAACCGGTCATCTTGGGAAACACAATTAAATATTCTTTAAAATAATCGGCTAAATAATCGGCTAAATAATCGCGTATCGGCAAACGAATAATCGGCAATATTCGGTATCGGCATAATCGGCAAAAAGCGATATCGTTACAGCTCTACTTAAAACTCGATCCAATGATCCAATGATCCATTCATTTATTCATTGATCCATCGACCAGCTCGACCTCAGTACCGAGCGTTACAAAAAAAACCTCTTTGAGTACACCCCATCTCAAAATTTAAATACGCATCCAAAGGAGCCGAACACTGACCTCCTTCAATTCTCTTCAATTAAGCGTCGTCCTTAATTGTTTTCAGGGCGACCATACACTCCGACCGCGTGACGTTCTGCAATGGTCTTGTCATGCACCGTCTCCAGTGTTTGGCAGCCTTCGGCGACTGGGCCGAATCCATCTGGGCGTTCGCTGGCTCTCTCCAGCGGCTAGCCCTCGACATCTCTTCCCTGGCATGCATGTCGGCGCTCACCCTTATCACGCGTGAGTGTCTCATGGCTGACTTCCTATCACGCAGTTTCTATTGGGCGTTCTTTTAAGTAGGAAGGAAGAACGCCCACTTTCGGCTGCCTCTTGTTGGTTTCTCCTGAAAAGGAGTTGTATAAATTGGCAATTGCTATTGTTATTACAATTAGGTTTGTCGGTCAGTCAGTAATTCAGTCAGTCGGTCAACTAAGTCAGTTACAAATCAGTCAGTCTATAAGTCAGTCAGTTAGCTAATCAGTTTGTCGTTAATAAATCAGCTAGTATAGCAGTCAGTCATTCAGCTAAGTTATCTCTCAGTCAGTCAGCCAGTCATTTATGTAGTCAGTCAAGTAATCGGTTAAGTAGTCAGCCAATTAAGTAATCAAGTAATTAAGTAATCAAGTAATTAAGTAGTCATTCAGTCTGTGAGTTAAGTAGTCATTCAGTCTGTGAGTTAAGAAGTCAGTCAGTCAGTCAGCCAGTTAAGTAGTCAGTCAGCCAGTAAAGTAGTCAGTCAGTTAAGTAGTCAGTCAGTCAGTCAGTTAAATAGTTAGTTAGTCAGTCAGTCAGTTGGTTAAGTAGTCACTCAGTCAGTCTGGAAAGTAGTCAGTCAGTCAAGCGGTCCAGCGGTCAATGAGTCTGGCAAGTAGTCCGTCAGTCTGTCTATATTTGAATAATTCAGAAAGTCAGTAAATAAGTCAGTCTCCATTTCTTTCCGTCTCATAGATAGCTCTGTTTACCATTTGTCTGTCTTGATTCCCTTTCATCCGTCCGTCCGCCTGTCACGGTCCCAACGCCCATCGATCATTCGTCCATTCTTCCACGCGCCTGCCTTTCCTCCCTCCTCCGTCTCTCACCCACCTCCCGTGTCTCTCTCATGCCCATGTCTCTATCGTTTCCCCTTCATCCCTCCACCCTTACCCCTTCTTCTCTCTTATGTCTTTCACACTCTTCCTTTCTTTCCCGTTTCTTCCTCCCATTCCCGCCTTCCTCCCTCCCACTCCATCCTTCCACTCACTCCACCAGCTCTTTTCCCCCCTCCCGCTCCATGCCTCCATCCTTAAACCCCTCCATCCACTGCTCCTTCTTCTCTCTTCCATATCTTTCACACCCTTCCTTTCTTCCCCGTTTCTTCCTCCCATCCCGTCCCTCCCTTCCCTCCACTTCTCTACCAGCTCTTTCCTCTTATCTCCGCCTCGTCCCTCCCTCTCCAGCCCTCCGCTCTGTCCATCAATCCGTCAGCGGACCCATACATCACTCCGTCCGCTCCGCCAATTGCCTAACCGGCGTGCACTTGCTTTTTCGCAGATCGGCACGGCCTCAAGGAACCTGGAAGGGTGGAGGAACTCCAGATGAAGGTCGTCGACGCCCTACGAGACCACTGCACCTACAACCCGGCCGCGCAACGCCAGCGCCTCCTCTTCTCGCGGATACTCGGCAAAATACCCGAGCTGCGCCGGCTCAGTCTCGAGGGAATCCGTCGGCTGGCCTACCTTAAGGAGATCGAGGGCCTGGTTGCACCCCCGCCGGCGCTCATCCAGCAGATATTCCTAGGCAACGACCTGTCCTTCTAACGCACCCCTTCCGCTTCTCTCCCGAGGCGTCTTCTCAGATGCTCCCTCCGTCAGCCACGCCGATCCGAAGCACCCTCCGTCGTGACGAGGAACAGCGATGCGTATGCAAAGAAGTGTAAGTAAATGAATACGCGAATTATACCGGTGTTTCGACAGTCGCTCGGTAATCTTACAGATGAGGTGACTCTATGCAGTCTACTGGTCACCAAAAAAGAACCGAATTTTTCACGGCTGCCATTTCAGGAGTTCTGTTGGGAATCGAACGTGTGCGCAGTGCGAAATCACAAAAATGGCGGCTGTGTCAACCGAAACTGAGGCGCGAGCGTCGACCCAGACTTGAATGAAAATAGAAGACAGCGACTTGAAGTTGAAGCTACCCGATGGCATCTCTTATAACTGTTGCGTTGCCTGGTGTTACAATTCGCGATGTCGATTGCAGCACGATTGCCTCGAGGTGGACTTGTGATGTTTGAAAATGGTTGTTCATCTGCTACGGGCATTAACTTGAAGGCAAGAATGAGTCGAATTGTGGAATTTAGCTCTCGAAATCCGGAGAATCTGATGCGCTTGAAATTCTCCCGACAACCAATTGGTTGGAATCAATCAAATTAATTTGCATATCGGTAAAAACACTTATTAATGGTAACGTGCGAGTCATTCTAGTCAGGTAGAGAAAGGAAATTATGGCCAAAGTGACGACGTTTAACAAGTGTTCAACAACTTCAACAATTAGACCCGTATTAATGAAATTGTTAATCAATGAATGAGAGTTGTGAGGTGTTTTATATACTGTCACTGTGCGCATCTATTTGCCAAAAATACCTTGGCGGAAAATACTGCAGATATTGGCTAATGTTCTTTTCCTTAAAATTAATGTATTGCTTAACCCTTTCACGACGTACGTGTACGGAAATGCATGGGAATACCTATGCAGTTCGTCATTAAGGTAGGCCTATGAAGATCATTTGAACATTTTTGGTCTCAAGAGTTCTTCAACTTTTCCCAGTGATCTGTTTCGGTTTAAACAATGCAAACCTGAGACCTGTCATCACAAAGACTTTACATAATACATGCACCTCATGCGGAGCTATGCTCAATTTTTTATTATTGGTCTTATAATTATTATTTACAATCCAAATTTGCAACTGCTATTGAAACTCCTACTAGTGTTGGTATTAGTAGTAGTAGTAGTAGTAGCATCACCATCGTCATGAATGAGTAACAATAATAATGAGTCGTGTGATTGACTAAATCATTGTTTCACGGATGCTTTCTCTTAATATCTTGCCTAGCCATTGTCGTCCTCACCATTATTATCTCTATCGTAAACTGCGCGGCACAGTGATAACTTTTCGGTGTATGAAAAGTTGTTTGAAATTCACATGAAAATTTCTGATTATTAAGCATTAAGCATTAAGAAATGGAATTGGCTTGCTCGTTGCGTATAGTTGCAATTGTTCTTCTTAGACAGACATGGATTATCATCTTTCAAACACAACAATTTCTGTTTAGAGCTCGGCCAATGCTACGTTGATCGGTCACGGAAGTCTCGCTTATTACCTTCCGCTCTGTGATCTCTGTGATCTGTTAGTTTCTCTTGTTTTTATTGTTTTCTCACAGGTGCGCCAATCTTGGTATCCTACTATATTCTTAGACTTTGCACTGCAGTGTGACCATGTTAAATCCTCGTTTTTGGACCAAAGCAGTCGTTTGATGCTCTACAAAAAAAATTCTGTAGAGGAATAGATGCTCGTTCCAGAAAAGTAAAGTTGGTTGTCGTGGGAATATGTAAAATATAATCAAAGGTGAACTACCTGACTGTCCTAAGAAATTTAATTTATATTTATTGTGTACTCTACTGATGATGTTATTTTCATATTGAAGTCGTCTCATTAATTTATACTAAAATATTAAATGTAACCGTATACATTGTGCATATTATATTTAAATTATACATAATTTATATATATATATATAATCATTTTTTAAAGATGTCATATTTAATCGGATATTGAGATAGTGAGACGGTGATACAACCTTCACCAGTTTTACAAGAGTCTAGTCGTCGCAGAAGAATTGAATATTCGTTCAATAGCGAACAGTCGCCGGCGTAACAACGTGTACACTCCCGGATCACTAGCGAATTATAGCTGCGTACTTATTTACCGATTTACTAAACTGACTGTGGCCTGGCACATTGTGGGCTTGCTCTAACTACGTGCCATGGTTGTGTGAGCGTGTGTGATTCGTGTTTTTTTAGCTATTTAATGTAGATAATATGTAGTCGTTTTCTTTTTTTCTTTTTCGAATTGCTGACTGATACCGCCATATTGTTTTTATTTTGATATCGTGATCCAGTGAATGCCGTGTATTTTATGCCGTGTGGTAGTCGAGCTTTCGTCATACTAGTCTAAGCGTTTTATCATGATAGTGGCGAGTTTACTGTTCTATTTTGCTTGCAGTGTATTTAAACTGATTATTTCCGACGACAGTTGAATATAATTATATATACTCCACAATTTGTTTGATGTTGTGATCGATTTTTTGACTATCTAATTGTCGCGATTCTCGTCCCATTAGGTTCTATCCTTTGAGTCTTGTGGAGTCGTCTTCTGTGCGCTTACGATGTTGCTCTTAAAGGAAAAGCGTGTTATTTTTGATTGCAAGCGGTTTTTGATTGTTGATTAGGTTGTGAATATTTTATTGATAGATCAGAGATGTGATCATATATAGCAAGCACACTGTGTTCAACGGTTCCACTTTATCACGAGCTTGTCGTTTTTAAATCATACCATAAACGTTTGCATTTAATACTTGAATATAGGATACCATTCAATCTCAAACCCACAGAATCATATGCGCAGAGGGTAATGTTGAGATTGACTGCTATAATTCTCACGGCATATACGCGTGAATTCCTTAAAGGACAGATATGAAGAATATACCATGTAGGATTGTACGTCCCTTATTTGCTCCATTTGGGTACGCTCTAAATAAGAGAGTTTATACATGAATTGAGTGAGCGTGGGTACTGTAAATAATTGGTAAAATTCCATGGGTAGAAGAGAAATCTGGTTCAACAATCCTGCTCTGCTTGCCAGTTCAATTATGGTGAGTAGGCTACACCGTCAGTCGGAAGATGAAACGGTGAAAGAGAGGACTAAATGGCCAAACCCCCTCGTATACCGGGGCTAAGAAAATGAAGTCGCTGACACTGCATACTCATCATGGCTGCCTTGTGGATGCCTTAAGTGACTGTTCTTCTTAGAATTTTACAGATTCATAACAGATGAAAACGCAAATCCGGTCTGTATGGTAGGCTATTACGGGTAATAAACGAAATGGTCTTGAATAAAAAAATAATGTGAAGTTAAGATCATAATCAATCCTTCTGCAAAACTAGATTTAAGCAAACAGTATATAGGCCTATACCATCAATGATCTTAAACCGATATCGTTCAAATTGTCAAATACAAATCAGGTACTTAATTACTTAATTACGAGCTCACTGAATATTGATCTCGTTTCCGTAAGTTTCACGAGTCGTGTTGGACAGAAAAATCTAGTCGTATTCGTTATCTCCCAACTTTTAAATCACAACTCAAAAACCAAATGCAGTGCACCAGCTTATTCACGAGCGCTGCTTAAACCTCATCCATCGATTACCAGACATCCTCAGTTAAATCAAAGAGCGAATCGGAGAGGGAATGTTCTTCCAAGGCAAAGTGCCAACAGACGCTTAAGTGCATATGTATTGAGCAGATGCCGTCCGAGTCCGAGGTACCAAAAGATCATATCGGTCTAAAGAACGAATTGGACGACGATAGGCAGCCGAAGAGGATGACGAATAAGGGCACAACATAGCGAGCGTGGAGCCTGACCCAAAAGTGCTCTGGAAGTAAAAAACAGAGCCTCGAATCGAATGCGAGCTATTGTGTGACTGTCATGGCTAAGCCCTGGCTTAGAAATGGCTGGCCGTAACGACCGAAATAGTGATCGTAGTTGCAAATTTATGTAAGGCCAGTGGCAGGAGTAACTCACCATCCAAAGCGATGAGTATCTTTAACTTATGTATACGTGGTCTTCGAAATAACTGCCGTTTTTTGGACAGTTTCACATTTTACAGACCATGGGGCTAATAACTGACTATTCTATCCATTACAGGTAGTTGAGTCACATGTCTCTACTCTGTACCAGTTGCCTATAGACTAACCACATCGCAAGTAACTTTCTAAGCTAGATATCAACCGTCACTTTTTAAAAATTGAGGCTTACAATCTTCCGCTTTTTGTCTATCTCTGTCGTCCATTGGTAGCCTACCGGGTTTCGCTTAAAGCGAAATAGACTGGATGAAAGGCTCCAGAGGTGTGACAGGGTTTTGAAAAGTGGGGAGCATGATTTTAAAAATATTGCGCGAAGCGCCAAAAAATTTTTTCCCCTTCCACTTTTTGAATTTTGACCCCCCAGAAATTTGAAAAATGGGGGGCACAAATTATCTTAACAAAAGTATTATTAAAAATCCATTGGATAAGCATAAAAAAGAACCGATTTGGGGGCACATGGGGGCATTGAGCACTAAAACTGGGGGGGCTTTGCCCCCGAAGTTTCTAAACTGGGGGGCCGGTGCCCCTGCCCCCTTGTTACACCCCTGAAAGGCTCTATATGCCTACACATGGGTGGAAACCTTGTAAAAGTGGGCAAACCTGGTTTGATCCTGGAGCATATGTTGATGGGAGATTGGCAATGTAGAAGAAATCGAATATTTGCGAAATTCAGTCGTCATTTTGCAATGTATAGTCCTACATTGAATATACTCGATATAATGAAGAAATTAGATCAGACTCTACTTATTGGAGTATTCTATAGTGACAATATAACAAAGAATGTCAAGAGAATAGTTTCACGTTGTTTTTCTGAATCTAGTCGAACTATTTTTACATAGACCTGAAGCATGGCGACCCACATGACAAGACGCCGCAACCCACTTTTGGGTTGTGACCCATAGTTTGGGAAACAGTTGATTGGACCACGAGACATCTATCGATCTTTTGCCGCGTGAAAGGATCACACACAATCGGCAGAACTAAGATAGGCCTACGACCAAACAGGGGGTTAGACAGGCAGACAGTCAGACGACGACAGTAGATCGTACCTAGATCTGGAGCAGCGAGCGAGGTTAAGGGTTAGTTTGATAAGGAGTTAGGATATATTTTTGTTGAATTATAGAAAGGGCCTTTTATGTGTTGAGTGCAAGAACAAAAGTTGGAGTTTTGCTGCAAAGAGTACGTAGTTATATTTTAACGACACTGCGTGATAGCAAAGACCATTAACGTCGCCCTTCTCCTTTTTCCGGACTTGGGACAGACACTGCCAGAGTGCAAGCAGTGGCTTAGTTAGGCCTACCGCTGAAGAATGTAGACACCGATTATATCTTAAGCAGAGGAATCAGGCGAACCTTTGAGGTTTCACTGTTGTGAACCGACAAGTGCCACGCAGAATAGAAGATATAAATTATGATGCAAAAATCCCTCTGATTGATGCTAAGAAGAGCAATGAACTCGACTAATGAGCGAGGACAGTGAAGCTAATTTATTCGTCCCATCACCGCAAAATGGATGTCGTAAGAAGCCTCTTGGTAGTCGTGGTTTTATTCGCTAAACGGCGGGCTTACCTCTGCAGCTTCCCAAACCATTCGCTAGGTGGCGATGCCGTAAGGTGACAGATGCACACCTGTGTTTACAGGTAGTACAGCGATAAAGGAGGGCATGAAAACACAAGAGGAGGAAAATGGCAACGGAAAATGTTTTCCTTATACTTCTGATGTTTATCTCTACAGGTAGAATTCTGCTTTCACCTAAATTTAATTCGATTAGCTTTCGTTGATCAGATTCTCTCAGAAGTTTTGTTGAAGTTTTTTGGTACGACTGCGGTTTGATTGTGAATGCTATCAAGTGCTTAAGAAGAACTCGCATCAGAATTTTCGTTAAGATTCTTTTCCTAAGGTCGTTGCTTTACCCACTATCGTGCCTTGAAATAGGCGGAATATTCTTAGAAAATGTGTTTCGTAGTTTGAAAGGAACGCAATTAGTTTATTGAACGGTATCTTCGCTAAGACGGGATTAGATAGGCTTGCTTAGCGCTTTCAGCAATCGAGTAGCAGTAGATGTGGGTAAAATGCGGATTGAATCATGCGGATTAATGGGTAAAATGCGGATGATTGATGGTGCGGATTAAATGACGTGTTTATTGGTTAATAGAACTATGGAGTATTGACTAAATTTGTTACACTCATTAGTAGCAGTACTACACCAGAACTAGTAATGGTATTAGCAGTGGTGGTGATAGACTTTAGAATTAAAACTGATAGAAACTGCTTTAGGACTGTAAATATTCGATGGTTATTTTTGTAGCCCTAGCGCTGGAGTGCTATTCGTGCAGCAACCAAGACGGCAACAAGGATAAGTGCGTTAAGACATCGAAACAGTGCGAACAGAACCAAGACGCCTGCACTTCGTACATCCGATGGGCAAGCAAGTGCAATCCGTTTATGCTACGTTCTAATCTATCATTATCTATTATAATATAATCTTATGTTCTGATCTATTATATTCTAATTAATTCTTTAATTCGTTCAGTCATCAATTGATTCTTTCATTCATTCTTTCACTATCTGTTAACGTGAATCTGTTGGTTGGTTCCACAGTTGTGTTTGGACCAACCATTGGTAACTCACTGTTTTGATAATATAACTGTTCTAACACTTGTTGAAATTGCATATAACATAATGTTGGCAAGCGCCGAAAGCAGATTAGATTCCTATTTCAAGTTTCATTGATTAATTATTGATTCACTGTGTAATTAATTCAGTAATCAGTTTGATCATTCATCAATTCATATTTATCATGACTATGGCACCCCATGCACACATACTTATGATTCGAATTGCAACAGACATTGATTGTAGCCTGTTTCTGAATGTGCAGTTCCGCCTTACTGGACACCGCGAGGTAACCGCATCTACTTCCTGTCAAAGGATTGTGACACTCAGGTGAACTGCGCCAAGCGACAGGCAGCGTTAAAGCAGTCGTGTGTTCGCGACTGGTACCTCGACTGGGCATGTATCGAGTGTTGTTCGGGAGATCTGTGCAACTACTATGCAACGGTATGTTGTTGTTTCATCGATAGGGATGTTAGGGGCAGCGGTTGTACTGTGTGGTTTCGGGATTTTTAATCTGATAATTTCTGCCATTTATGGGGTTTGGTAGCCTTGTGACGCACAGAGTATGGGTTTGAAACTTCTCCTCTGAGATGATTAATTTAGACACCTTTAAAACGGTCTGCTGATGCTATATATAGGCTGCCAATTGTAACATAAAGAGCAGTAAGTGCTGTAATATGCCAAGCAAATTTCTGTCTACTGCAACGGCCTTTGTTGTCAAAAGCTGTTGTTAAACCCTGGATCCATCCATCTGCTGCCAATTGCAATTGAATCCATACACTGAGCAAATCAGTTGTGCTCAATTGCATTTACACCATCTGTGCCCTTGCAAACTAATCATATTATAATAATAACTAAGAATTTGTCGATTTGTAATAGTAACTTAGATTCTATTGTATCATAATAGTAAGTTACTAGAGCTGTACCGATTAATCGCCCGGCCGATTCATCGGGCTTATTGTCAGACATATCAGGTTTCGGCAATGATATTCGGCACCGATGTTAAAAATTACATTTATTTATTTTATAGTATTATTTTCAGTCTTTTCAGCCAGCCCAAGGGCAGAGATTGTATGGCTACTTCAGACCACCAAGTAGGCTTTGAGCTTGTATAAACCGTGGTAACAACATTCCAAAGCTATAGCTGTGGTGCAGAGTGAGTCACAGTACCTGCTTAATTACCCTGGGCAGCTATTTCGTCCCTGCTGGCTGCCCACCGGACACCACCACTGGCGCTCTATTTCAGGCCAAAGTGGCATTTCATAAGGGCGGCTTGTCTGGGGAGGGAATGACGTGTTCGATAGAAGAAGAAGGTGATTGTATGTCTGAATTTGCTACCAGAGACGTTCCCGTCATAATAGTTCAATGTTTGGGGAAATAGCATTCAACTTGTGCATGGTGCTACAGAGACCCTTTTCCATGTGTATCCATACCATTATATCTGGTTCGCCTGGCATAAAGTTTACCTAACTGATACTAGACGCTGTCATACCAACATCTTCTGTTGTGCAGAAGGAGTCATGGTACATCTTTGGAAAACACAATTAAATAATCGGTATCGGCAAATGAAATAACTGGCAATAATCGGATAAAAGTGATATCGGTACAGCTATTATAGTAACTTAGATTTTATTGATTTATAATAGTAACTAAGATATTGATGATTTATAGTAATAACTGAAATTGTTCAATCTGTAATAATAACCAAAATTTTTCAATTTAAGATTTATCGATTTGTAATAATAACAAAGATTTTTTCGATTTATAATAATAACTGTAACAATATTGATATTTTGTCTATATATAATAACAGCAAGGGTCCATCTATGTTTTAGCTTGGATCGCAACGGATATCGATCAGCGTTTTGACAACGTTGCTCGCTTCGCTTGGCGCTATAGTCATCGTGTGGTTTGTCTAGGATGGCCATCTTACACGTCACATGTACATATACTTTGTCGCTGTGTGGCTCCGAAGTGAACTGAGACGGAGAGGAAAAACTGTACCGAGTCTATCTCGTTGGAGTTGGATCTGATTATCACAGATTGTGTGTGCTGTTCTGTGGGCCTCGATCTGAGTGAACTTTGATCTGGAGATTATTTGTGTACTGTGTAGAGAGATTTTCGATTGTAGCTTATCGATAATCTAATCTATACAGGATAATTTTTCGTAATTAAAATGAGGAAAAGTTACGTTCGAAAAAAGATTCCAGGAAAGTGTGAATGATCTTTACATGATTATTTTTTGATAAATAAAATGAGAAAATGTATCCTGTTGTTGCATAAAAAGGAAGATTGTGAGGAAGTGTGGATGATCTTTAGGTGATAATTTTTTGTAGTTAAACTGAGGACATATCGCTTTGTTGTACTCAAGAAAAAGATTCTGAGGAAGTATAAATTATCTATACATGATAATTTTTTGATAAATAAAATTTTCATCATTTTGTTGTGTACGAAAAGAAGATTCTGAGGAAGTGTGAATGATCTTTATGCAATATTTTTTGAAAAATAAAAGGCATAGAAAGTAAATGATGCTTTGTTGCGTTCGAAAAAATATTCGGATGAACCGTGAATAAAAAATTCTATGTAGTCTGTATGCTACAATTGCAGTTGGTATTGCCCTACTTCCAGAGTTTAAAAAAAATTAATGTGCACGCACGCCAGAGCAATTGTGTGTGAAGGACTAGCTTGGAAATGGCACCCTGTATTTAACACTGGTAGTCGATTGCATTCCTTGAGCTGATCTAATGAGGTGCATAATAAGATGGATAGAAATTGTTCCCTGGTTTATCCGTCATGTCATCCGTCAATAATCAACCTCTCGCAGCTGCTGATCAAGAAACGTTGTAGCTAGTGAGACATTCAGATGAAGGAATACTTGCAGAAGCTATGCACATTCAGATGAATTTCACATAACAGACCAAGGTTGTCTATAATTGAGAGAAGAGGTTTTAAGAAAATCGGATTCCGCATAGAAAGTTTATGATGCTGCAGAAATACTCTTATATATAAAAATAATTGCAGACAGCTTGTAAAGCCAGTTAATTAGAAACGCACGTTCGTCAGAGGCGAAAATCACGAGGGGGACTGGTCCCCCCACCTTTTGCAGAGACGGGACACATTATATGGTTGTCCCCTCACATTTTCTACCCCTCATTGTGTGTCCCCCATCTGTCAAACGAGATCGCCGCCTATGATCAGAGGTGATCTATACAAGACCATTATCAAGTACTTTGGCTTTCAACTGCCACTAAAATAGAAACATCTGATCATCTTGTTAACGAGATACGGTGTGGGTTCGCTAGAGCGAAATTGTCAGGGAGGACATTGTACTTATAATCGGATCTTCATAAAACACCACTTCAAGAAAAAATGCCATATCCCAACTGAACTAGTGAAATGATCGTAGAATAAAACAGGCTTGAGATGACTTTAAAACCGTGGGATGGACAACCTTAGGAGCTAAAGTCTTCGAAAGGTGATTCTATCTCGTGGGACCAACACAGGCAAAGCTTCTGAACTTAACTATAGCAGTAGGTGTACAAGGGAGTCAGAAGTCCATGGGCAAACGACCAAAGAGTCCAGGGATCAAGGAGACTTACATATGCTTTAATATGACACGACGTGTAAACTGGGCAACTTCTTTAAATGGATAATGCTTAAACTTTCAATAGTTTCTGCTACACTGTAGTTGTTGCGAAGATGGGCACTGCCAGTTTAAATTGCTAATTGGTTATAAATGTTCGCAAAATATTTAGCTATTGGTTCGACATAACAAAATCTTGCAGTCAATCAATTATAATTAGCTAATTGTCTTCATTTGATCAGAATTAGCTACTGAAATTTGTTAATTGATCAGAATTAGCTAACTTTGTAGCTAATTACTTAGAATTAGCAAAGTGTAATTAATAAATCAAAATTATATGATTAGCTGATCGATTACAACCTAATCAAGAAGTTACCCATCCCTGGGTTCTTATACAGCCCATTAAACAAAATGACATTTCGATTTTATAACCTTAGGGAACATCGCATCAACCACTTCATTAACAGAACAACCTGCAAGCCCTTAGCGTGTAACCAAGCACACACCATTCGCAGTTGGATTGTCCAGTATCAAAAGCAATACAGCCAAGCCACACATATTTTTGTCAATGTCCTTTATCCAAGTTTTGCTAAATTAAACTTTTAATAACCAGCCTTTTAGTTCAGTCTTCATTGTAACTATTTCGATTCCAAGACTTTTGGGACGTCAGTTCTTAATTAATTAACGTCAAATTAAATCTACAGCAACTGTTATGGTTGAATCTCTAAGATCCAACTGCGAAATGTCGTAAATTATGATCAAATTATGATCCCTGTTCAATATGTCCTGTATCTGTCATTCGATACCAAGACTTTGCTACGTATGTTTTTGGTCAAAGTTTTTAATTTATGGCCGTTAAAACTAATTTATGGCGACTGTTTTGATTGGATCTCTAGCATCTGATTGTGAAATATGGTGCAATGTATCCTGAATCTGTCTTTCGATGCCAAGACTTTGCTTGGTATCGTCAGTTTTTGGTCAAAGTTTTTAATTTATGGCCGTTAAACCTAATTTATGGCGACTGTTTTGATTGGATCTCTAGCATCTGACTGTGCAGCTGCGACTGAGAAATGTCATGCAACGCGTTCTGTATCTGTCCCAGAAGCTTCTCCCCTTTCTGAACAACTTCTTCGAGGTTTCGCGCAGCTTCCTGATTCTCCTGCTCGAGACGACGGAGACTAGTCGTCTGTAGTTCCGGAGAGGAGTCCTCGTTCGGCAGCGAATCTATGAGCACATCGATGTCCTTAGCGGTCCGAGCAATGAGCTGAGCAAAGAGCAGAGCGTGGTCTTCGTTTGTCACTGCCGGGGGCTTTGTGGTCGATCGTTCGAAACCTAGAAACTGTCCAGGAGGAGCGCACTGCTGGAGGATTCCGACCGCGTTGCAGAAGTGGTCCGCAAGTTGATTTGCAGCTTCCTGGAGTTGAGTGAGGCGATCTGCCATGTTGAGCCGTCTTCAAGCGAACAGACCAGAACTGAAAATTATAAGTATATAAGACAAGTCACAAATAAGAACTTACACGAGCGGTTAAAATCGTATTTTAGCGTATTTTAATATCGACCGTTCCGTCCACTCGTATTTCAGTGCATTTTACTCATTCATTCAGCAACTATAGTGTGACAATGTGTTAAATTGGCTTTTGCCGGTGTTTAGAGCCAAATCTTACCCACCTCATTAAATCAGTTTCTGATTATTTTATGATATCCTAGGTCTGTTACTCATGATTACAAGAAAAATACTCATTGATTCAGCAACTATAGTGAGATAATGTGTGAAATTGCCTTTCGCCGGTGTTTAGACCCAAATCTGACCCACTTACCCACCTCATTAAATCAGTTTATCAATATTCTACGATAGCCTAGATCTGTCACTGTTGAATGGTGGCGTTTTTGCTTGCACAATGTGTGTAGAAATGTGGAATTATTATTAATTGTTATATATGAATTTGACATGCGGCTTTCTATGCCGAATATCCAATATCCGAATGTGAATATTAAACAAACTTTACGGAAACAACATTGCAACATAAAAACATTCACTGCGTCAGAACTCAAAACATTTTTACTTGCATCAAAGAAATCCGTCGTTTTAGTACTGTATCAAATGATTATGTACTTACCAGCAAGTACCAACTAGCTCTGTATTTAATATATACTATACTGGACAAACTCGTAAAATACAAAGTAAGTTGATTGACAATTATATATGCTCGACTTATGTGTAAAACATCCGGTCGAAAAGCCCTTGCAACATAAAAACATATTCTTAACCATTGACTAGCATGAGAAAGACAAAATACGTATATGGCATTAGGATTATTATTCTTAAATTATTATTATTATATTATTTTCATTCATCACGAAGATTCGTAAAGTGCCCATTGTATTGCAACTCAGAAGCGCCCCCTACCACGATAAGGCTTGAATGTGTCTTGAATGCAGGCTCAACATTTTTAGAATTTTTTATAACAGACAACCAACAAGATGATTTTAAAGTCAGTGATCGGTATATGTTCATTTTTTGTTATTGAACATAGCGAGAATGAACGTAAAGCGTCTGGAAAGTGTTAAGTAAAGTCAGCGATCGTAAATAGCCAAATGCCCTGCGCTTGGGTTTTAAGGAGCGCTCTAGAAGTTCGATGGCCATTAAGTATTTTGCAAAAATATTAATACTCGTCGAAGCTCGATATCAAGTCAAGTTTAGAGCCAACAATGATTGTGCCACAACTGCAACAGCTGTCTTCTTTTGGTCTTGGATTATCGAAGAAACGAAGCGCTCCAACAAAACTGAATCTGGCTGATGGTTTACACGACGCTGTCTTTGTTTGTGTTAAGAAATATTTGAGGTCAACATAAACATATGAAATAAATACTTATAGTTTGCAAACTTCTTCATTGGGTCTTGCTCTTGTATTAAATCACTAGTTTTGTTAGTTTTTCATAATTGTTTGTCACTTACTTCAGTTAATTGTCATTTCCTGGATGTGGTGCAA
Organism: Bimastos eiseni; assembly: GCA_959347315.1. Taxonomy (NCBI): domain Eukaryota; kingdom Metazoa; phylum Annelida; class Clitellata; order Crassiclitellata; family Lumbricidae; genus Bimastos; species Bimastos eiseni. The sequence continues at coordinate 58,419,355 of OY365807.1, forward strand.
GTTTGTTAGTTTTATTTTTTGGGAAAGCACATTTCTTTGACTGATTAAGTTCATTTGTGCGTGCACATTTGAAATTATCAACGCTAAATTCGCAGTTACTACAAAGCATAACAATTCTCAGAATTGTTATCTAACACAATCAATCTAGCCGGAGAATTTCATTGTTTATGAAAGCGCTACATCACTTTTTACGATAGAGTTATTCTTCGAATATGCTAATGTCGCCATCTACTTCCCGTCTCCTCCTTTTACAGTTGTGGGGCAATCGCAATAGGGTGAGAAAAAGATTATTTTCATAGAAAGTCGTGTAAATTTTGATCCATATCTCAGAAATGAAGTACGCTGTGTGCGAACGCTTCCTTCCAACAGTGAAATTACGCACTGGTGGTAAATAGTTTGATAAAATGACCGGATCAAACAATTAAGTCGAAGTTTGCTCTACCACGTTGCCTCATTGTGCGTGCTAATAATCATGGCGGCTTTGGCCTTGATGCTAGTTAATATGTTTTTAAACCTGTGGTTTTAAATTAAATGTGATATCGATTAGGTCACAGTTGAGTTTATTTTAATCACGACACTGCCTGTTAAACGTTCCGGGGATTACTTTGTTGTCAAGCAAATGATAATTTATGCATATGCACCATGCTTGAAATAAAACGTGCAAGTTGTTGAGATTTTTTTTCCAGCAACATGAGGGCTCAAAAACGCCTAGCCGCGGCGGTTATGAAAACCGGAACCAACAAAATCTGGTTGGATCCAAATGAAATCAGCGAAATTGCTAACGCTAACTCCAGTAAGAATTGTTTGTTTCTCTGCCACTAAACAAAAATCTGAAACTGTTACTAAGTGAGGAAGTATGTACCTTATTGAACCGCCTGCAGACCAGATTTGAACAATCAAAGGCACAGATTCTCTAAAATATTATCTGGTTGCAAACAATGATATTGTTGTCAAAAGACATAAGTTGAAACAATCCCAATGGTGTTCATTATTTTCAGTTTGCTGTAACAGAGGCATATTTGTTCAGAAACCCAATATTTGCTGATTATTTTGTCGAAAGTTGTGCTTTTGTGGTCCATTGGAGCTGAATGTTCAATTCGTTTGAACCTGAGGTATGTTCCATTACCACAGTGTTGGAGATAAGCTCAGTTCCCGGTTTAGCGACTGGTGTGGACGGGGCCTTGCATATTCCATAAGTATCCCAGAGCCCCTGTGGCCATTACTGGGGTAACAAACCATGCAAGCAACCATATACAGCAAAACTGTATATGTATACAGATCATTTTAAGTGTACACTTACTTAAAATGATCTGTTTAGTTGTACATCTTCTTTAGGTCACTGGTCCAAGAATATAATGAGAATGGTGTGTTTTTCAGTCTTTGGTTCATGTATTTATTTGCAAATTAATCTGCTCCAAACTCATTCCAGTTTGAGTGGATTATCCAAATGGCATCCTCATTAATGCATTTAGGGTGTGTGGCAATTTTTTCACGTTTCTTCAACCAAATGCTTGATTACATTACATGATATCCAACATTTGCATAATGGGAGGCTGATTATTTTGGTCAAAAGTTGTGTGTTTGTGGTCCATGGGAGCCGAATGTTCAATTCACTTGGACCTGAGGTTTATTCCCTTACCACAATGTTGGAGAAAAACTCAGTTCCTGGTTTCACGACTGGTGTGAAAGGGGCCTTGCATATTCCATATCTACCCTAGAGCCCCTGTGGCTTTTACTGGGGTAACAAACCATGCAAGGTATAAGCACTGTAAACACTTACTTTAGGTGTGCATCTTCTTTAGGTCACTGGTTGAAGAATATGATGAAAATTATGTGCTTTTCAGTCTTTAATACATGTGTTTATTTGCTAATTAATCTGTTTGAAGCTCATTAGTGCAATAGCCAAATGGCATTTAAAGATAGTCATTGATGTGTGTAGAACGTGACAACATTCAAAACTTTTTCACGTTTTTTTCAACCTGATTTATCCAACATTTTCGCAATGGCAGGCTGATTATTTTGGTCTGAAATTGTGTATTTGTGGTCCGTGGGAGCCGAATGTTCAATTCGCTTGGATCTGAGGTATATTCCCTTACCACAGTGTTGGAGAAAAACTCAGTTCCCGGTCTTGTGACTGGTGAGGACGAGGCTTTGCATATTCCATAAGTATCCCAGAGCCCCTGTGGCCATTACTGGGGTAACAAACCATGCAAGGTACATACATTCACCTCTGTATAATAATCTTTAAACATAAAAAGTAAATATAGTTGCTGAATAATGAAAGAGTATTTTAGAATCTGCACAAATCTTTGAAGAATATTTCCGCAGTTTAACATTCTATGATTGCTGTGTCAGGGCAGAACATTCGCAAACTGATCAAGAATGGTCTCATCATCCGCAAGCCGGAGGCCGTGCACTCACGAGCGCGCGTCCGCAAGAACCAGCTGGCTCGTCGCAAGGGTCGCCACACGGGCACCGGTAAGAGGAAGGGTACGGCCAACGCCCGTATGCCACAGAAGGTGATCTGGGTTCGACGTCAGCGCGTCCTCAGGAGTCTTCTCAAGGCCTACAGAGACGATAAGAAGATCGACAAGCATCTGTGAGTCATATTCTTTCCCCCCAGATACTTTGGTTCTTTGGCTGATATTTTGACTTCTTTATTTTTAGACAAAGGACTTTTCTTTATCAGAACTTGTCACCATAAACTTTTAGAAATGGTCTTTGCGCTATCTCCAAAAAATTGGAGGGAGCATTGGAAAAGAGATGCTTGCTTCTGACTTTAATGGATTGTAATTGTGGATTTTAATTTTAATTTACCTGCTTTTGGAACTCTTTCCCTTGTGTTTGACCTGTCAGTGTTGTCATTTCTTTCTCAACCCACACATTACCTCCTTAAAATTGCTTATCCATCATGGACTGCTTCTCCTTCTTAATGACTGATCTCAATATCAACATGATTACCGCTTTGTGTTGACACCTTGTGGATTAGGCACCATCGCAGTAGAAGCCAGTAATTACGATTGGTGCCTAGTGCATTAATTAGTCACAGTTACTAATTAGATTTGTAGTAGACTTAAAGGTATGTTTATTATAAACCATTTCTTGTTTAGACCTGTATGTTTGCTGACGATGATCTTTTATTTTTAGTTACCATGCGCTCTACATGAAGTGCAAGGGAAACGTCTTCAAGAACAAGCGTATTCTGATGGACTACATTCACAAGAAGAAGGCAGAGAATGCACGTTCCAAGATGTTGAAGTAAGCATACACATCCCTTACTACTGCTCATCACACTTTGTTGTAATGCCAGGACTGCATTTTGCACTCTGCAGCATGCCTCTTAGTACTTGGTATACGCTGGCTTCCATCCGCCGGCGAATCATGCTCCTGATCACTGCTATAGTCCGGTGGTTCTTGCTGGACCTTAGTTTGAGTTTTTCCTGCGATAGTTACTGGGGACCTTGAGCAAGTCATTCACTTGCTATTCCTCGGTGCCATTTATTAATGACTGGGCACTGGATGGAAACTCTCGATGAATGAAAAGTAAAAATTTTAGTATACTAAGTAAATTTTCTAAAAGTGTTTCAACTGTAACTGACTGGTAATTTCCAGATAGTACTGGACCTTACCAAAAATTCTGGTGACAATGAAGTTGAGTTTGAATGAAATAGCAAGGGCAGTTAGTGGATCATGTTTCTGACTAATATTTGCTTTTAGTGCCAATGTGCTATTTATTTTAACTTTAATTTGTTGTCATTCGACTTGTAAGCTGCTGTGGAATAGTTTTTCTCCTGTGCCTTTATCTGGGAACACAGAACATTGTTTTGCTGAATTTTATTTAATTGAGAGAGGTCACTAGATGCTTCAGAAGTTGGAGGTTGTCACCATGTAACTACATCAAGTGGTTCACTGATAAATAATTGATGACAAATGATTCTTCAGCAAATAGTTATTATTTTTGCCACGATAATCAGTAAATAAAGATGTTGGATCGATCAAAGAAATTTTTCCAAAATTAGTGATTTATAGATGAAAATAATGGTTGATGAAATAGAAGTTGAATTATTGAAAGAATTCTTGTTTAAATAGAAGTTGGATTTATTAAAATAATCCCTTGATTGAATATGAGTCAGATTAGCAAGTATTATCATCAACAATCCAATTTCTATATTGCATGCAATGAACAAATAACAACTTTTGGTCTTGAGCCATTTGTCACTGCCTGGGTTTGCCTAAGTTTACAACGAACGTATTGTTTGTGATTTCAGTGACCAGGCTGAGGCTCGCCGAAACAAGGTGAAGGAGGCTCGCAAGCGCCGTGATGAACGCCAGGTCATTAAACGCCAGGAGGTGCTCAAAACCTTTGCCAAGGAGGACGAGGTTGAGCAGAAGTAGCCCGGGTCAATTCTGTTGCTGTCTGGATGTGAGACCATGCTCAAAACCTTCATCAAGCAAGACTAAGTCGGTTGAGCATATGTTGAATGCAATTGGCAATGCCGTTTGTTGAAACGCTGTAAAACTTTACAACTCTTGAGATACCATTGTGAATGAAAAAAAAGCATTTGTGTCTTTATGCTGTGTTTCTGTTTTGTTGGTAAAATGTAATTATTAATTATTAATATGTCAATAAAATGGGGACAGTCTAAGAATGAGAATGTTTGCAATGGCTTTTTGCACTGGTCATATTTTGCAGTATACTTTCTACTTGACAATCAATAAATCAAGGGACTTTCTTTGGCTAATCAGCTAAAATTGTATGATATAGTAATAAGTCTAATTCTAGTTGAGAAAGGAGAAGAGTACTTATGGGAGTGAGTAAGGAGGCTGAGATAAGCCCAAGAGACCCAATCAGGGACCAAAGGTCATATAAGTTAGGGCCACCTAGTAGGGTAGATGATAAGGAATCGAACGTACTTGCTTTGAATACTTAAATTCTGTGAATATTTTCTCTTGGATGTAGGTAGCATTTATTCAGTGGAGTACTGAGGCTCTGACCGTGTACATGTGGAACTACAGAGTAAAACCAATTGGAGTTCAGGCTGCACCATACAGATATATTGTACAATATACCACAGGGCTGGTGGTGGCTGTATTGTATGTAAATTTATAGCTCTTAACCGTGTACAACAAACTGAGGCGATGGTATATGTTGCTCTCAAAGGGTCGTCCATAAAGGCGTCCGCAAAAGACTTACCTTTTTGACCCCCCTTTTCCGCATTCGACTGACCCCCTCCCTCCTATGCGGACGTCCGCATAACACATGTGTCAGCCACCATTGCAACTGCTGATAATCATTTTACTGCATAGCTTTTTAATAGACATTTGTTGACAGAATGAGTTTTAATAAAAGCTAAGTAAAAAGAGTAATTTATAAACAAACGTTTATTTGCATGTAGCCTAATTAAGCTACGTATATCATTCTCTCAAATATGAGGTACAACCTTAAGCAACTAAGATTATGACGTAACTAACATTAGACGTGATTTTGGCGATAATTTAGCATGGTCACATGCGGTTGTCCGCATAGTCAAGACCCCTCCCATGTCCGCATTTTCCCCTACGGTCCCCTTTGCGGTCGGCCTTTGTAGATGACCCGCCCCCAATGATATCAAGAACACTAATTTTTTTAACTAAATACTGCCTTAATTGTAACGCATCCTCTGAGTAAGACCTTGTTTGATTAAGGCGCGTTGTAAATGTAAATTGTATTGTAACAAGTCACCAAAACTAAAACACCAGCTCACGAGTCAACCAAGGTCTCACATTTCGTGTCTCAAAAGTCCCTCAAAGCATTTGTTACATATAGCCTACCGGAGCCCACAATGTACTCGCAACCCTCTTGCATTCGCCGCTCCGATCTATTCGTTCCTTAAAGAACGAATACATAATTCATTGTTCTGAAGTTTCATCATCTCAATTTCTCCAGCCACTTTCCAACGAACTCGATGCTGCCAGATTGCTGGGAGTTTGATTAACATGACATAACAAGCTTTAACGTGGTTTAGAAGACGTTCAGTCTGAATTAAACACCACTGCAATTTGTCCTTGCCATGATTAATAGCCAAATTTTCAAAGTTTCCTTTTAAAAGCCGTGATAGAGTCAACTGCGACAGTTACTATCCTCCAAACCATTCCACAAGTCCACAACTCTTCCACTGAAGAATTTCTGCCCTAATGCTCCTCTCGGTTGCTTAAACAATATATACCTGTGTCCTCGAATTACTTTATATGGTGCAAGTTGTAGAAACCTCTCCGACTGCATTGCCTCCTTTCCAGTAATAATCTTGTAGGCTTCAATTAGGTCTCCTCTGCTTTTCCGTATCTCCAGTGTTGTTAATCCGCACTTATGCAACCTTTCTTCATAGCTCAAATCTCCGTATCCCCAAATCATTTTTGTAGCTCTTTCTTTGCACTTCCTCAAGCTTCTCTCTATATGTGTCTTGTTTAAGAAACGCACTCCCCACCTGGATGCAGTATTCCAACTGAAGCCTAGCCACTGTAGCCAGTGATTTGTACAACCTCAGCATTATATCCGCGTCTCTGGTTATACTATTATTAATATTGCCCTTCGTATCATGTATACCCAAATTTTAGTTAGTCTACTTTGACGATTCGCCACATTGCCTTGAAGGTTTTGCACTCTTGAAAGATTACACTTCTTTTTATGTAGCGCTAAGATTAAGCTATTCTCAATGAAGTTGGGCAGTGTCGGAAATTTTAACTCCCAATTGCTATTCCTCTATCACACGGTATTTTTATGCGCCTACAAACAATTTCTTGGAATATGAGTTGAATACTTTTTAGAACCCGCCTGTAATATGATCTCCCATCTTCCTCTCTGATTACAACTTACAAGATGGCGTCTGTTGTTAATCGGCTAAATGTTTGGGCAGAAAATTCTTCTGTTTTAGCGTTCTGATTTGATTTAATTTAAGCCAATTTAGCAAGAGTTTGTCTCAGGTGACTGTGGCATTCATGGTGATGAATGCAAAGAAGTTTCAACGGCCTAGTGACGGGTAGATTATGCAATTGTTTTCAGTTTATGGACGTAGGGCTGGGTAAATGTTTACTTTTTTGCTTTCCGCATTCACTGTTGACTTCTCGAGTGGGAGAAGCGCGCATTTGAAAGAGCCTCGTAATGAACAGGGATCGATAGGCGTAAAGATTATGATCTAGAGGATCGATGAAAACAGTGCTTCCTAGAACTCAAACTAGGAGTTGGATGATCGATGAAACAGTTCATGCTAAGACTCCAACTAGAAGTTGGATGATTTATGAAAATTGCTCCTACTGAAACTCAGTATATTGCGGTTATAATAAATGGCTCTAAAACGATTCGTCCATTGTAGCATAAGTAATGTTGGGTTTTACCGTCGGCAATTAAAACGCTGAACTGTCACCCAAAACAGCAGAACTCTTACATCAACCCAGCTTGTACATAAGCATTATATCTTTTTCATCGATCCAGTTTCCATTTAGGTATATTTCTTTTCATCAGTCCGGTTTCTGCATAGCCTACATGGCCATCTTTTCATTGATTCCACTTCCATCGTAACGACATTCTCTCATCAATCCAGCTTCTACTTAAGCATGATATTTTCATAAATCCAGCTTCCATTTAAGCATAATTCGTTTCATCAATCCAATTTCTAGTTACACAGTCTATTTTTCATCGATCTTGGCCCCTTTTAAGCTACAGTTGGACATATATTCACGTCAAAAAATAGAATACGGTAAAATGACTAAGTGCCAACGCTATAGCCCAAAATTACCGTAGAATATTGATTGAGCATCAGTCCCAATTCTACAAACACTAATACATTTTTCATCCTTCCAATTTCCATTGATGCAATGATTTTCACCCACCGAGTTTCTGCTTGCCCTATGATGTGGTCCATTATCCAACTTCTGTATGCAGCAGTTGGAGCAAGGTCCATAGCTGTCTTCCACAGTCCTTGCGCCTGGAACTACTGACCCTCTCACTTTGCCAATTTCGGAGATGCCCTAAGACCTTCCTGTTCTCTTGCCTAAGCATAGACGGTCATCGCTGATTCGGTGGCGCTATATAAATACTTGATTACATCACATTACATTTTTGCAGATGCGTATCTGGACCTTTTAAGTCCCTCGCAGGGTAGCTGCCTGGTCAAATCTACTTGATGTTAACTACCATTTTATATCTTTAAGGGTGCTATATAAATATTTCATTTCATTGAGCTAGAATAATATCGGTATCATGCAAAGCAATCGTGGAAAAGCCATAGACAACACACATATGGATCCCATCCATCTGATTGACATCTGTGATTGACAGATGGTTGCTATGGATGAACTGTTGCCATGGTGATTTTGATTCATTCTCTTTTTCTGTTTTTCTTTTAGACATGCTGATCGAAATTCAACTGAGAAACCCTTTCGAGTGAGCGTCACTGATTAACTTTCATTTCTCTTCATTATATTAACCATGAGCAATGCTTGCTAAATGACTGTGCCAAGGCATGAGGCTGCCATATTGTTGGCTTAGAACTGGATAAAGGGATGGATAGATGAATGGGTAGTTGGATAGATGGATGATTGATTGGTTGAGTGGATGGATGGATGGATGGATGATTGAGTGGCTGGATTGTAACTGAAAATTTTTAATTATTACTCAAATATTTTTAACACGTTGACCATTAGGACGTGTATATACGTCCCAATTTTGGTTTGCTGGGAGGTTAGGGACATGTATACACGTCCCATAAGTAACTGCGGCTCAGAGGTTATTCAGCGTGGCAGTAATATTTCCTACCGCATATAAACGATGGTGGACATGTGCTGCTACTGACTGAATGCATGTAAGATTATTTTTGGCACTGTCAGAGTGACTACAAACAGAATGAATGATGTGTCTTTGTTGACGTCAGCCATCTTAGTTTTTCGAATTGCGGCACAATGTAAGAATTATTTCTTACATCGTGTGTCGCAGTAAACGTAATAAATGAATTATATTAGCATTTGAAAGATAATTGGGTATTTGTCAGTATATTGTCAGGGTGGTTGGAAGGATCTGTGGAATTTATTTTGCCCTGTGCCTGTAGAAATGGTGGTTGCTAGATTGTGTGGAACGCTAACAAGAGTTTGCTTGGGCTGTGGCTTAGTCTTTCCTTCACACACTTTCTCACACAGCATCAATTATTCTAATCCCTCAAAAGTGTGGCAATCACGCAGATGCACAAAAGGAAGTTATTATTTTTAATTCTTCAACCAAAAGAATGCAGAAAAACATGAAATTAAAAAATTTCAAAATTTTAGACTTGGGTGTATATTTGATACGCCTGTCTAATAAATGCGTCAGCGATCAAGGTGTTAAAGAGCTGCTCAAAATCATCGGCACTTCCGACCCACGTTGGCGGCGAGGTGGTAAATAGGTAGGTCTTCAAACGCATCTGAAACTGAGCGGGGGAAATAACTAGGAGCATCACCCTAAGGGGGAAAGTGAGAGGTAGACTGCTCCAACTGGGGAGACCCACATATGCAAGGCTCATATTTTGGCCGTAGCAGCGCGCAGATGATTGGAGAAAAGCCCGATAGGTATGGAGGTATGCCAGGGCAGATCCAACAAGACAGTTTCACATCAACTTGAGAATTTTAAGTTGTATCTGGTTGGACAGATACATAGATTGATAGATGAACGTTTGGATGGATGGATTGATAGATGAACGTTTGGATGGATGGATTGATAGATGAACGTTTGGATGGATGGATTGATAGATAAACGTTTGGATGGATGGATTGATAGATGAACATTTGGATGGATGGATTGATAGATGAATAGATGAATGGGTGGTTAGATAGATAGGTGAATGGGTGGATGAATGAATGGACAGATGAACTTATGTGAATGAATGAATTAACCAACTGAAGGAAAGACTGGTTCCATGCTTCTGTCTTTAGATGGGAATGACATCTGCAGGCGATGTCCACCACGCTTTGAACAAGAAGTTGAAACCGGGAAAGAAACCTCCAGGAGTCAACGGAAATGGTTGCAGGAGAGACGACGTGGATGGCAGATTGTCCTCTCAAGGTCAGGGACTGGGAAGGACTAAGGGCAAGAGCTCATGCTCAAATGTTTATGAATTATGATAAAAAAACACTCTACATAAGTTTTGTGTTGATGTATGGGGCGATATGACTCTGCCAGGGTGTCAATGTTGTATCCCAGACTAGACGATATTATTATTATCAATTATTACTATTGTTATTCTATTATTGTTGTATTTTGTTATCGTTATTATTTAATTGTATTTTGCATCTGAGGCACATGTGATCAATTAGGCATAAAAGATTTATGTGTTCAGAGAAGGGTAAGTTCCTTTAAACAACCCCAAGATTTGCCAACAGATGTTGAAGGAAGCCAGCAGATATGATTGCCTGAACATTTATTTTCGGCTGTTGCCCAGCCTTATACTTTAACTTAAATTATTTGTTGTCAAGCAACTTGTAAGCATAAACTGCGCTTAGGAAGCATTGAGGTGTATTGATAATTCGGTTGATATCTGCAGGTTCCTTATTTTTTTCTGTTTTCTGGTTTTGGTTGGGTGTCTAGGGTGGCAACAGGCTGACATGCCACCAACTGACAAGAAGAAAAAGGAAAATGATGCCAGGTCTCAAAAGAAGAAAGCCGAGGTATGCAATACGATGTCGGCGGCTCTACATTTATAAATTTAGTTGAACAGAAATTACATCTTTTGGCCTGCTTACTTCCTATAGCAAGTCTGTGTCTAAGTGTCGGTACTTTGTCAAATCAAATTTTTGGAACTTCTATAAATCGCCAGGAACATAGCAAGTGACGAGTGACAATAAATATTTGAAATCTAAATTTTTGCTCTGATGCTTCACCATAAACGCAATCTAAAACGCAATCAGGTTATTATTATTATTAGTCTTTTTATTCCAGGTAGTTCTTATCCTTCAAATTATACGAAAATTGTCCAGAGTCTGAATAATAGTAATATTATTATTATTATTATTATTACTATCATCATCATCATCATCATCATTGTTGTCCATATCAATTTATTTAGTATTTTATTTTTTTGTCATTATTGAGCAATTGCAAGAAGTCAACTTTGTTTTCCTAGGTGCAGAGAACGGCGTTGCGAGTCTGTGGAGAGTGGTCGGAGCATTCCAGTTCATCCGGAAAGGTCTACTACTACAACTATCGGACGGAAGTCTCGCGATGGGAGAAGCCGGACGGATGGACCGAGCTGTAAGGGACCTTGACTGGGACATTAAGACTTGCTTCTTGTTGCTTGCTGGCCAACTGCTGACTGACTGGTTGATTGATTGGCTTGCTTATTGTCACTTGCCAAGTTGATTGATTGACTGGTTGATTGATTGATTGACTTGCCTTTTATCACTTGCCAACTTGATTGATAGCCTTGCTGGTTGATATCTAGAGTTACTTCTTGTCGCTTGCCAACTTGAATGATAGACTGGTTGGTTGATTGTTTGATTAATTGAATTGATTGACCCACTTCTTGTCGCTTGCCAAGTTGGTTGATTGATTGATATATTGATTGAGTGCGCTACCAAATGACCACTGCATTAGCAGTGCTATATAAATTGGTAAATGTAATACAAAGTGGCAGAAGAAGGTGAATTTTGAATTTATTTAGCACCATGTAAAGACTGCTTTTAATGGCCTTCCATTAGGTATACAGCTCTTGCATAGGAACTCTCTGTCTCTTTTCTATCTTACTCTCAAATCTGTCTTATTCGGCCAAGTTTGAACTGTTAGCAATTCGGAACAGATTTCTTGAAGAGGCGCTTTATCAGGTTTCATTGATTGATTGATTGATTGATTGATTGATTGAAAGAACTATCGTTTGAACGACCTTTCTGTTGTTTGCGAACGTTTCATGTCCAGGTCAGAAGATGACGTTGGTCGATCGAAAGAAACCAGAAAGAAGCAAAAGCCACAGCTAAGTAAGTCAAAGTCATCTTCACTAATTCTACTCAGTAGAGCATCGATTGGTTTGCAAGTTTGATGGAGTTTCCATTCTATGCAAATGAACAAATGCACATCGGCACAAGACCAAAACTCAAGACCAAGAGCGAGAGGTCCCAGACCAAGACTGAGTGGTCCGAGACCGTTGATCTGAGACCAAGACCAAGACTGCCGATTGTTGACTTTTATTCCCTCTGAACTTTCACACTGAGAGCACTTATAGAAATTTAAAAGTACATTACAAGGTCTTTGTAGAATTTTGAATTTAATTTCAACTGTCTATTGTTATGTTTGAATTTCCAATTTCAGTGACCAGGAAAGACAGCCTGCATTCCATGCACGGTCCAAACGACTTCCAGAACAATTCCTCAACTGAATTTCCATCGCCAATATTTTCATCGCCATCCTTTCCGTCGCCAACATCTCAGGGCTCCTTCCACCTCCGCTCTCCGCCTCAATTCTCGGCCTCGACGGCTCCGCACTCTGACGTCCTGCGTCGAACATTTTCGGGCGCGTTGCAGCATCCACTGTTGGGAAATCCCTTTTATCATGGTGGGAATTTCCCACCCAACTCTGGGCAGATTCCTGTGCTCCCGTGGAGGAGTCCGACCGGGTACTGCGACTCATCCGGGGTGGATGGCGGAAAACGCAGTCGGGGGTGGTCAATGGAGGAATCGATGGGGAAAAGGGCGGAGTCAAGCGGTGGGTTTATTTATTGATTACATGCATTGTACTCGCATACATAAACACTTCAGTTCCATACGTACGTATGTTCATACATACACAATATGCATGTGTGTGTATGTATGTATGTATGTATGTAATTTATCGTTAAATTTATGAGTTGATGTTACATTAAATTCAAATTACAGTTGGTTAGCTCAGTGATGAATAAGCGAATTTGTCAATAGACCTATTTTGTACACTATCCGTATTGATATTCGGCCAAATAGTTGGTCCAATCATTCGTATTCGGCCGAATGGTGAAAACCACCAATTCTGTACAGCCCTAATACATACACACTTCGATTTCATAGTTACTAACATACGTAACACGTTGCTTCATCAACAGATGGTGCATTGTATGAGGACATGGACATCTCTCCAGAAGGTTCGCCAATGATCGACAACACCCGGACTTCTACGAAAGCCGGGTGGACTGGTGACGAGTCCTCAGAAGGCCGTCCCTTGCGGCCTCGTTCATCCTCGCAGGCCGATCTGGCCTTCTCGGCCCCCGACGGTGCTTCTAATGCGGGCGTGCCAAACGCGCTGTCGGCGCTAAGAGACTTTGTGAGGTGGACTTCTGATGGGTTTATGGAGTTCGAGAACTGTTCTGGTTTGGTTCTGTCGAGTTTCAACCGGTCGTTGGTTGTGGTGCTTGATTCGCTCAGTCGATTGGATGAGGAGGAAGTGACAACCCTGGCCAACCAACCAATTGTTCGTCAAGGTAGATATACATGTTTGTTTGTATTGTATGTAGTTATGCATGTAAGTATGTATGTATGTATGTGACATACATACACAGTGTTGCATAATAAACATACGTATTGCATACATTGTATGTATGTGTGTATGACTGTACATATGTAATTGTGAATGCCTGTAATTATGTTTTCATGTATTTTATTTTATTTAACTATGTATACATTTACAATGTAAGCATTCTTGCATGTAGGCATTTATATATGTATCTAGTCTAATTACTTGCTCACCTGTCAATGCTCATGTGACTTGGTTGATGGTTTCAGCTGTAGAGATGCTGCAGAGGCTGGAGATGCGATTCGTCCATCCTCAGCATCATAGTCTGCTTCAGCAACTGAACACTCGACTTCTGTACATCCGAGGCTCCGGTCAGAATCACTCATCCGCGCTATCAACGTCGCCGAGATGCTCCGATCCTCGCCTGACTGCGACTTACACAGGTGGGTTTGTTGCCCTCGGCGACCAGGTGAGTTTGGCCTTTGTGTCAATGATAATATCTGTGTGTTTATCTGTCTGTGTGTCTGATGGGGTATCTTTCTTTAAGGGTGCTATATCAGGTTAATATTAATTAATTGCTTTGATAGATACATACTACACAATTACATACATACATAATTACATACATACATAATTACACACATACATTATTACATAGTTACATAAATGCATAATTACATAACTCTCCCACCGATCATGCTCTTATAACATTTTAAATATTGAGGATCCTTCAAATTTGTACTATCCAGATTGCACTATTCATGTTTCGCTTTAAATATGATCTGCTACCAGGAGCTAAAAAAATTACTTTAAAAAGGTTACATGCTGCATCCTTACGTTACCAGATCAATGATTAAATAACCGACCTAACATCCATAAACATGCTGTTAAATATGCAGAACCTAGGACATGGAATCAAATTCCTCCCAGTGTCCAAATACTGCCCTTGCTACACTACACTCTGAAATAGAAAAAACAAGTCCTCTGACTCCTCTGTCTCACCAATTGTGGCAATCTTGGCTATGCAGCTCAATTAAGCTTAGTTAAGATTAGTTAAATTTTCTAACTATGCAATTTAATATTTACTCATTTCATTATATAGATATCACTGTGCTCCATGAGGCCATACTATTGTATAGGATATTTATGGGTGGCGCTGTGAGTGGGAGGATGTCTTTATTTCTAGCCCTTGTAACTAGAGCTGTACCGATATTGCTGTTTGACGATTATGAATAAACCAATTATTGCCGATTATACGTTTGTCGATACCCGATTATTTAGCCGCTTATTTTACCAATTATTTCATTGTGTTTCCCAAGAAGTCCGGCTCCAAAAGCTAGACCTACTGCTACTGCCTATTGTTGTGATGCAAGTAAACACTTGCTCCGTAGGAGACGAATACATGTAGTTGTGGACTAATCCTGGGCAGGTAATACAGATTAGGCACATCGCCCGCCGTAGACCTTGAATGATGAAGGAGAGAGAAGAGATATCTATGTAACTAGACGCCTTCTTCTAACAGACATGCCAATGATGCCATTCTGTTCCCAGACAAGCCACTTTTACGACCTGCCAATTTAGCCTAAAATGACATGATTGTGCCAGGGTAATTAAGCAGGCACTATGACTCACTCTGCAAAACAGGCTACAGCTGTGGACACTTTCCCACGGTACTAGCAGTCTAGCACAATGCTTACTGGGTGGTATGAAGTAGAAGCAAGAGTTCCCCACACAATGGGAAGGGAACGGAATGCTGTCCTTCACAGACCCAATGATGTTGCTGTCGTCATTTTGCTCTTAAAGACTGAAAAAATTTTTATAAAATGAAAAAAAAGTGTTAATATCGGTGCCGATTATGTTTCCGATATCGCTGATACCTCTATAACCGGCCTGATTAATCAGTACAGCTCTTCGTGTGACCCAACATTGTTCCATGATAATTCATTTCTGGCTTAACTTGTTTATTCTGTTATACCTTCATTGTTATTTGATATGATATGGTTTAGTTGCAATGTATAATGGTCGCTTTCATCATACATAAGAGGAAACATTAAATGTATTCTCATCATTAAGGACTTGATGCAGGGTGATCCTTAGCCTCCGAATTTCATGTGATATTCAGGGACCACCGAGTCTTCCGAGTCTGCTTCGGATGCTGCCGAAACAGGTCGAAGGTCGTCCATGCCCGTTGAGATGACGCCACCAGCAGTCAACCATTCCTGTGATAACGATCTGCAGAGGCCGCCGCAAGAGTCGCTTTGGTACGTCCGCACTGATATTCCATGCTGAAATACTGCTTATGGTTCCATAGTCCCATGTGAAGACCATGTATTCGTAGCATAGAGTATAGATGACATAATGGGGCAGAGAGCTGAGGAACTGAGTTCGATGCCCTTATCCCTGTAAGGTTGGCTAGTCCTTCTTTCGCTATAGGCTTAGGCGTTGGTTGAATTAGATGTGTAACGTAATGGGCGCCTTGAACGGCTGCCGACAGCTGAATTCGACTCCTGTAATAACTTTTTGTCATTTATTAATGTTGTACTTGTAATCATGCTTCAGTTTGTCAGTTTGAAATCAAATGGAAATTATTATTATTATGATCCCTTGGAATTCAAAAAATTAGGGGACATTTTTCGGGAATGGCTAGTCTTCGCAGATAGTTATAATGGAGAATCAGTTATTATTATTAATATTATTATTATTATTCTATAGCGGCACAAAAGAACCTCTGAAGGCAACTGCATTGAAGCGCTGGATGCAGACTGACATTATTATTATTATTCTCTGTGGTAGGACATACAGTTTGGAACATTGGTTTTTCTCTACAGTTACGTCTTTTCCGTATATTGTGTAGTGTTGCATTTTATGACCATTTATAAAAATAACCTTTTTGTCTTTTTTGGTGTGCTTTTGAGTAGTTACCTTGAAAGGGCGCTGTATAAATTTTTGTAATACTCGCGGGCATCTACACATGCAAGCATAGAAGGATTTTATTTATTTATAGTGATTCAAATGCAGACCGAACTGTCCCTGCCAACATGCCATGTCCCAGTGGGGCAACTCTTACGGTCCCCTCACCAGTAGCAGTACTCACTCCATCACTAACCAACTATGTCAACAATCAGCTGATTCAACATGTGAAAGAGTGGCCAACAGAGATCATCGAGAGACAGGTCAACATGCTTTTCATAGGAGTAACAGTTGCCATTTGTTTAGAATTACTTTATTTTGAAGAATTACTCAAGTTTTAAGAATGGCTCGGTTTTACGAATTTCTCGGTATTGGTCGATATTAAGATTTGCTGGATTTAAGACTTGCTAGATTTTGTAAGAATTGCTTGGTTTTAAGAATTACTCAATTTTAAGACTTGCTTGATATTTACAAAGTACTTGATTGTAAGAATTACTTGATTTTCAAGAATTACTCGACTATTTAAGAATTACTATTTTTTTAAATAATTAATTGCTCACTTTTTAAAGAATTACTCAACTTTGTGAATTACTAGTTTTTTAGATTTGCTCGTTTTTAAGAATTACTCACGCATGTAGTCACAATGCGGAAGTACATACTTCACACGCACAGAGACTTAGACAGACTTTTGGTTTGTGCAGGTGAAGAACGCAGCCGATGAGACCCACCTGATGTGTGATCTGCAATGGATGCGAGTCTCAGGAGAACTGAAGAACCTACGAAGTCTGATACGCACCAACGAAATACTCACAACTCTGGCTGAACAACGGTAACGACAAACAATGAAATTATTGTTATTGTATTCAATGTATTGTCTTTATTGATTTATATCACTTACAGCTGTGGCAGAACAATGGTACCGAGAAACAATTGACCAATTAGATTTAGACGTATAACGCAGGGGCGTCCACATAGGGGGGTCCAGAGGTAAGTACCTCCAATTACTGGTAGGGGATTTTTTTAGTCTTACGGGGATATCTTGCCTTCCTAACACTACGGACCGGGGTTGCCTCCATCGCTCAGGGGTGATCGATGCCCCTGGTATAACGCAATGGGCGCCTTAGAGCTGCCTATACAATACACTCCACCGCCTGTGCCGCTTGCAGGCTCAGCTATATCTATATCAGTTGTAATTATATTAATATTATTATTAGTTGTTGATGGGAAGAGGAGACAGCTAGGGAGTGAAACAACCACCCGCCTTCGTATGCCGAGGCTAAGAAAATGAAGTCGCTAGGGCTGCTTCGGTTGTTGCCTTGTGTATCAGTCGCTAGCGTTATAAAAGTTACTAAGTACATTAATAATTATTAATTCTGTGCTTCTGAGTTTGTGTGCAGATTTGTTGATAAATTGTCGTTAATCTTGAATGGTTTTGTTTCAGGGCTCTCTTTCTCGCTCAACAGGTCCAGGATCTGGAGAAAGGCTACACACAATTTATGACAAATTATGAGTTCTAAACCGGGTCAAACTCTGGTCACGACTCCTAAACGAGGTCTGTCGTGGTCACGAACTTGTGTCCTATTTGGCGACCTTTTAAGCGCCAAAATTGGGTCATATAACCCAGTTTATGACCATTGAACTCGGATCTTCTTTGGTGTCGATTTAGGACTACAGCGTCTGTGTTTTCTTATTGAACTGTCGGTTAAACTGTCATGTCGTAGGCACATGGGAACCCCTTTACGTAGATGCCTTTGGAAGCCATATCGACAGCAATGTCATTAAGGTTGTATTCTATTCATGTGTTGGTGTTTGTGTATGTATTTATTCTTGCACAGTTTTTTAAAAGTACTTTTAAAGTATTGTGAGCTATGGAATAATTATCTAGATGCTTCCTGTGTCATCTGTTATGTTCTGGTCTTAGGCCAGCGCTTCTCAACCTGTGGGTTGCAACCCCCACGGGGGTCGTCTTACCATTAGCCTGGGTCAACTGGAACCTTCAGGAATTTAAAAAAATTGTTGTCAGCATAATTTTTCTTATTCAATATTTACACTAACTAATACAATATCGCAATTTAAATTAATCTTCACTTAGGCTTTTCCTTGTAGTATGATTCATTTTAATAAAATTAATACCAACAACAAATTATTAATTGTTAATTAATTAAATTAATGATTGATTATACTGTTATGCATGAGCCATGATTACATTGATTATTAAATGGTAAAAAGTTAGATGTATGGTAGTACAAATGCGGTGAAGACAGTAACCGAACGATAGCTGGGGGTCATCAAAACTCTGGAATTTTATCATAGGGTCGCTGGACTAAAGGGGTTGAAAACCTCTCTCTGCCTTAGGCAGTCCTGTTATTAGGAGGACTGACTGTCCTCCTCTGTTACTTTACATCTTTGTTACATGACCCAATCCTCTTTATATTAGAGTTTGTGTTCGTAGGAGGTTTGAGTGAATTTGATAGAAACAATCAGAATTCGAACTATAGGAAACTGTTATCCGCATAAGCAGGGTATGATGTACTTGCATACAATCGAATTTGCTTAATGTTTATCATTGTTGGCTGATGTCTTTGTAATTGTATGTGTGTGTGTTCATGATGGTATGTATGAATGTATCCATGTGTATTTGTATGTACATTAAGGTACATTATGTACATATTGTATTGTATTTTTAGATTTATATAGCACCGCTCACAGAATAATTATTCAGAGGCACTCGCTGCACTGGCCTATTATGGTGTTAAATGTGCATTTATCAGTTTCTTTTAAGTACTTTAAAAGATTGGTATATGCTTTGTACTGTGTGTGAGTGTATGTACGTATATGTCTGTGCCTGTATGATAGTGCTTTGGGCATTTGTAACTGTGTCCTGTTACTGGACAAAATTCTCTCCATTTGTCTTGTTGCTAAAATGGGTTGCAAATAATTTTTTCCATCTCTCATTCCAGGGTTTGAGTGTCTATGTGGCAATTGTTTGGGGAAAGTACTTTGGAAAGTATTTTAAATAATTTTCAAATGCTTGTATTTAAAATGATTTTCAAATTCTTATGAATTGATAGTATGTTAAATGATTTTAAAATACTTATGAATTTAAAAGTATGTTAATTATTTTCAAATTCTTCTGAATTTAAAAGCATTTTAAATGATTTTCAAATACTACTAAATTGAAAGTTTGATAAATGTTTTTCAAATACGTATGAATTTAAAATATTTAAAATGATTTTCAATTACTTCTATATTGAAAATATTTTAAATGTACTTTCAAATGCTTCTGAATTGAGGGGTATTTAAATTGAGTTTTCCAATGCTGGTGAATTATTTCAAACTACTTAAAATACTTCCATTACTTTCTGGAAGTATTTACTCAGCAAAGCTGTTTATAAGTTCTTTGCCTGAGTGTCACTTTGCTGGAAAGGGCAAAGAGGCTGTTTCTTCAATCAGAGTGGAAGAGTTTAAGATGCGCTTGTATGGAAATCATATACGTCAATCAGAGAATGAAATCAAAGGTTATCACTGCGCTAGCCACTGTGATGTTAAATATAATTTATAACTAGACTATTACATCAGTTATCAAAATAGTGCACAGTAAACTGGAAGAGTCATCAGTGGTGGGCCCATGCAGGCACGTGTGACTAACCAACGGGTTCCCGTAAAAAGTCGAAAAATGGTATGGATGTTCGGAGTCTCTGGACCCACGGGGACAGTTTAGAATTTAGACAGTTTAAAATAGGGAGAGTTTGTAACAGGGACAGTTTCGAGAGTTTTATTTTTGTTTTGTGTTGATCTGTTGATCTGACAAAAGGCAGCAGCTTCGTTGACTTTGTTTTCTAATTGTTTTTACGAAATAGTGGTCGCGTTTTTGTATGCCGTTCTGTTACGCTGTTTTTTGCTTTTAAGTGTTGTTAGGTTTAAAACCTTGTGCGAGGTTTCATAGAGACTGTTTCATGGATGGGCAGCGATGGTAATTGCGGTGTTTGTACGATATTATAAGGCTTTGTTTTTAGATGCAGTGCATGAGGCATTGACTCTGTGTGTTGGATATGTTGAAGGGAGTTAGTTGTCCCTTATTGCAAACGATTCAGACTTAGTCTTTTTATGTTTCTGTTGTTTGTGGCTTTTGAAGGCTTCACCGAAAGAGTGGTGACAGTTCAGAATTGGAATTTGTTGGGCATTGTTTTTGTTTTGTGTTAATCTGTTAATAAAAAGAAGCTGTTGACTTTGACAGCCTTTTTAGTAATGTCATAGGATTGGTGAAATCCTGTCTTTGGAGATGGAACTGACCGAGCAGCTTTGGAGGCAAAACTGACCAGCTTTGGAGCCGGAAATGGCCAGCTTTGGAGGTGGAAATGGTCAGCTTTGGAGGTGGAACTGCCCAACGTTTTTGCTGAAATCCTTTATTGACTGCTTTAACAATCTGCTGTACGTTCAACTAAGTTTCAGTGTTGATGTTGTTATTTATGAATTTTCATTTCTGTAGGCATTGACAATAGTTGATTCTATTGTTTTTACAATGAACTATGAAAAATAAGTAAAGCAATAATGGCTTTTTAGAAGAGTCAGAACGACTGTTCTGCCGTCATTTGTTCTGTGTAATTAATAAAGTCAACGATAATTAAAATGGTTATTAATTGATTTTTGCCAGAAGTTTTTCCCAAGGCATTTCAGTTAAGTAAGGTCGTGAAATAGGAGTTTTCCAGAGATGTTTGGAACAGCTGATTGTTTTCTGTTTAATACATAATGCAACTATTAATCTTGTTTATAAACTTGATACTGTTTGTTCAATAAACTGTGTACAGATGATCTCTATGGAATGTGAATCTGAATATCACTTGAATGTGTCATAAATGTGAATCTGAATATCACTTGAATATGTCATAAATGTGAATCTGAATATCACTTGAATGTGTCCTAAATGTGAATCTGAATGTGAATGTGAATATCACTTGAATGTGTCCTAAATGGGGATCTGAATGTGAATCTGAATGTAACCCAAATGTGAAATTGTGAATTAGAATGTGACCTAAATGTCAAATCTAAATGTGAATCTGAAATGTGAATCTGAATGTCAAATAAATGGGAATCAGAATGTGACCTAAATGTGAAATTGTGAATCTGAATGTGATCTTAATGTAAATCTGAATGATTGTATTGTAAATTTGGACTGTAAATCTGAATGTGAAATCAATGTAAATCTGAATGTGACCTAAATGCAAAATTGTGAATCTGAATGTGATTCTGAATGTAAATCTGAATGAAAATCTGAATGTGATCTTAATGTAAATCTGAATGATTGTATTGTAAATTTGGACTGTAAATCTGAATGTGAAATCAATGTAAATCTGAATGTGACCTAAATGCAAAATTGTGAATCTGAATGTGATTCTGAATGTAAATCTGAATGAAAATCTGAATGTGAATCTGAATTCACCGTGAAATAAATGTGAATCTGAATGTGACCTAAATGCAAAATTGTGAATCTGAATGTGATTCTGAATGTAAATCTGAATGTAAATCTGAATGTAAATCTGAAATGTGAATCTGAATGTTAAATAAATTTAAATCTGAATGTGATCTGAATATAACCTGTCATTAATTCAATAGTCGTCTC
The DNA here is from genome assembly GCA_959347315.1 of Bimastos eiseni. Lineage (NCBI taxonomy): Eukaryota > Metazoa > Annelida > Clitellata > Crassiclitellata > Lumbricidae > Bimastos > Bimastos eiseni. The sequence goes on from OY365807.1 coordinate 58,441,356, forward strand.
ATCTTAAGACTTCTTTACTAGTACAGAATCCTTCCCTTGCAGTTCCATTCATCAGGCAACTTCTCTCTTCCACTAATCTCTGTCCAATGCCAGTCTTTCGACATCTCCAGGTACCCAAGTCATTTCTATTGATTCCCTGCCAGTACGTTAGTGATCTTCCTGTCCGTTTTCTCTCCCTCCAGAATACCATACGTCGCTTGCACGACTCTTATCTCAAATTGCGCCTGTTTAAATCTACAGCTCTTCAGGTATGCCAAAGACAGCAGGCGACTTCATGTTGATCAATGCTTCCAAACCTATTACTATACAGGGCAATGTTGCAGGCCTTAATTTCAAATCATATTTTGACTTATATTGGCTTCATGTTGACTTCCAAATAAAATTTAAGTTGGCTTGCTTGACTTACAAAGCCTTCAGCACCTGTACACCTACCTATAATCATGCCCCACTAACTCCTTACATCCCTCCTCGTTGCTACGACTATCAAGTACAGGTCTTTTAGTTGAGTTATGATGCAGAACAGTTGTGGGCTTTCGTGCATCTCATGCCTCTGTTCGTAAGGAGCGCTATAGGGGCACTATATTAAATTCATATAAATTCAAATTAAGGAATGGAATTGACTGCCAAATTCACTTCCTTCAAAAAAAGACTGAAACTCACTATTTCTCTTTGGCTTTCAAGGATTTGGAAATCCAATTGCATCTTCTCCTGGCGACTGACTATCCGTGTCTCAGATTCACATTTCGGTGTGACCTTGTGTGCATTACATGTGTAATTAATACATAAATTATATAATCATATTTAAATGGTAGCGAGTCCCAGGATTATAAGAATTTGCATTGCATGGATACTACAGCCTACAAGAATTTTCAACTACAACTTACGATCCATTTCATGGTTTGTACGATAATAGATGTACAAGGTACAATGTACCCTTTAATTGATATGCATACATCATACATATACATTCTTCAACATCCATTACCAGTCTATGCATAATCAATAACATGTAAACTTCACTTCATAAATATTCATATATGTTTATACATGCAAGTGTAAATATATATGACTGATTCTACATTATATATATATTATATATATATAAATATATATATTACATATATATATAAATATATATATTACATATATATAAATATATATATTATATATATATATATGTATGTGTGTGTGTGTGTCTGGGTCTACATATGTGTCTGTGTGTGATTGTGTGTTTGTCTGTCTCTACATGGAGTAACAACTTCATCATTTGAGTCTGTAAATATCATCTTTCATTTGCTTATACACATAAGTCATAAAAGCTAGACTATTCTAATAAGATGTGCATTCAAAGTCTAAACATAGCAATCATATACATAGAAATTCAATATATATAAATATATATATATTTACATTACACATATAGCACCCTAATCAATATATATATATACATACATATATATATATATTTATATATGCATGCATATATATAATGACGTTCCATATACAGCACCCTATGCAATACCAATGAGCATTAGGTCATATCGAGAGGACCAAATTCATCAAATTGGGAGACTACCGAGCAACAACAATAACAAGTCGCACCCAAGCGTTCGTGGCGTCACCAAGGAAAGACAATGGACTAGAGTTCTGCACAGGATTGCTTTTGTCAACCTCTTACAATCGCATGGCTCGATCATGAGGAGACGATAGGAAGATACTTTTCTCCGTCAGACCTCATCTGTGTCTATCCAGCGCCTTTTAACAAGTAATCACTCCAGAACAAAGAAACATTAATAATTGTAAAAATAATAATTTATAATAATAGTTTTCATAATTGGTTAGTCTTTTTCAAGTAGTCTGTTGCTTCATGACAAAATAAATTGTCTTAATTAAAACAAAATAATAATAATAATACTCCTTCCTTGGTCATGCTGCAGTTCAAGTTTTATGCAATTCACTACAAAGGCACTTTCAGAGCACCTCAATTAAGACTTACCATACAAGATCAAACAGGTCTATTGGCAAATGATAATTAATTAATTAATTAATAGTATCAATGGCAATAACCCAAAGATAAAAACAATAATGCCATTACTTGATGGTTCACTCCAGTTCTGACAAAAATATAACAGATATAAGTACACTGTCTGTAGATTTTAGTAGCTTACTATTATTCGATTAAACTGCTCGTCTTAAAATAAAGAACTTTTTGTCTACGAGTTATTTAATGTTACACAATTATAAAGTTCCACTTCCTAAGCACCGAGTATCAATTGATGGCGCTGAGCAATTGTGAGTAAAGGACTTGCTTGAGGTTCCTACACAGTAACAGTCTTGGGGAATGAGGAGGATCGAACCCATACAATGGGGTAATTACTGGCCATTATGCATTATAATCACTGAATTACCAGAGTAAGTGAAATATCATAAACATTAATAAATCAGGGTTGTAATAACAGTGAGATTCGTTAAAGTTCTTTAGTACCAGATCAAAAGTCAATATATCCAGAGCACTTTCGAGTATGCCATAGTTAGAGTCACACTGTTTCCACTAGATAAACTCTTCAAGCAGCCTCTTGGCCCAAAGATTACTAGAGATTGGAGATATTACTAATAACACATGCCAGACATTTACCATATATTTCAGAACACCGTTCTTGGTAAAAAAGAATCCAAGTTGGTTCCTGTTAAGAAAACAAGACCCCAAACACGACATCTCCAACAAAACCTCTGAATAAATTTCATTCCTTCACATCACAATGAATTCAACAAATCAAGAATACAATACAATACAACTGCAGCTTGAAAATGCCCTCACTACAAAATGATCAGAAGTGCACATTGAAGCCGGGCAACCATTTTCAAACGTTTACACGTTAATTAGTGCCCAAAACATAACCAGTCATCAGAACACTCTACTTAACCCTTTAACGACCAGCCTTACGTTTTACTACGCGCTGGTCATTAAAGGATTAATATAAATGAGTAATGATATCTAACGTTAGAGAAATGTCTCTGTTTGAGTCAATGTAATTGCCATCAGCTCCACTCTGAGGTATAGTGCCTGGCTCAACGATCTTATGAGAGATGCAACCACAAGGCAACACGAGAATAACTACAGCCGTAGACGTTTCACGTACGTTGCATGGTCTGTTGTCAACAAGTATCTCGAGCAGAAGAAATTTCTGGTGCAGGAGATGTAGCTGCTTATATCTCCAATATTTCATAAATATTGCATAAATATTATAGATATCTAAAGTGTTTTTTAAGTTTGTTTGCTGCATCTATGTTTGGCAATTGATTTTTTCTGACCTTTCCCCGTAAAATTCAATTTTTTCCTGTCCCCAAACCTAGGACCAAGTCTCTGCGTATGATCTCGAGGAATGAAAAAGAATTTTCCCATGGATTTTCACAGGAATTTGTTAAAGAATCTAGGAGAAACCAATCGGTCTTACGATGAACAAAAGATTGAACACTGAACCAAGATCTGAGAGTAAAATACATTTCCACTTCACCAACAAAATAAAATCGAAATGCTACAATGAAGAATTTAAAAATAATAAAACTCAGATGGCAAACACAGACTGTGCAAATCAGAAAAGAACAGATTATATATATATATATATATATATCTATGCTCAGTCTTCGATTGTTATTTTATTATTAAACATATTTAGATCAGACAAAAATTAATCAGACGCCAAGTGAATCGCTTTTATGATCGAAATGCTTGGAGTCTGATGAGAAATAGTGAGCGTCGAGGCATTTCTTAAAGTTCTAGTACTTTTAGCATTTTAAAAGTCTATGCTATGCATATTCATCAACAACCACTCAGACTGATACGACTGCTGCGAAATAATCTGATGCCCTCGCTTCGCTTTATATGAGTGGTGCTTAGGAAATTCAGAGTTACAATTTCTACCATTATTATTACCACTAAGCGACTGTTTGCCATCTGAGGCTGGTAATGATGACAAGACACCATTCCTTATCAAGACAATGAAAATAAAGAGTTCCTCTCTAAGCTGACCACATATGACAACTCTCAATTTATTCCCAGATCATTATATAAAAACATCTACTAGCTAGTCATTAATTCTAGCCACTACTATCGTTCAATGCCACCCATGTCTCTGCGTTATTATCAGATTGTGTTATTTCTAAATAAACAAATATCTATATATCCCTGAACATCCCTCTGTCCACAACAGATTTTAACCCATGACCCCACGGCTTACAGAAGCCCAACCAAGAGGCATAGCTCATGTCAGCCAAAAAAATGGGCATGTTTACCTAAGGGGCATTTTCCCACAAGGGACGTTTTTCCAAGAAGACGCCCCTCCCCAAACAATGTGAATGACCAGCAATCAACAAGTTAGTTAGTCAGTGTTTGAGCAGAAATCATAATTCTTCTCAAAACCAAACTCCTCTTATTAGTTTGCTTTCGAGGCCACAATGCTTACACAACTTAAGAAAGTCTTGTTTCTGAAGCCGCACATTGCTTATAAGACTGAAGGAAACCTGGGAGGTTAATGAAATTCATCAAGGCATATTGAACCATGGCTAACTAGAGGAGCCACAACAGGGAGGACATCACAAAGCACTGGGCTGAAATGGCCAACTTCCTTGAAATCACAAGTGGGACAGGGACGAAAAAACTCCCTCAAATATCGACATCCTCCAAAAAACTATTGCCAACCGAATATCGATTGAGTAGTGTGCTAAAATATACGCCTGACACACAACAGAAGAAGCTCTGGAAGGAACAGGAAAACATGACAGAAAGAGACTACCGCAACACCGTCACCCATCGACTAGATCTCCATATTGCTCTCTCCGACGAGCATACGACCTCCGTTCGAGGTCGCGCAAACCACGTTCGGCAAGCCGATCACAGCGTCCGTGGAATCTTCGTCTTCGTCGTCGACGATGATCGCGGGTCGCTCAGACGGTAAATTCAGGAACATGTGAGCCTCGGACTTTGTGTTTGTCGGTCCATCCGCCTGTTCGAACACCACACGCACGCCGTGGGTGCCGACCTCACCGTTTGGGGTCGATGGCGTCGAATGCCTCGGACTCTTCGTCGGGTGCATTTCGTACGAATTGGGAACCGACTGTCTGGCCCCTTCGGTGTCTTTACCCTTAGAAGATTTCTCCCTCAGCCGTTCGTCGCGTTTCTTCATGATCGACTTCATTGGACCCTTGGTCGCTTTCTGTGGGGTGATCTTCGGTCGTTCGGACATTGCCACGTTGGCGAGAATTGTGTCGACGTCGCCCCGGTCTTTGGATTGGATTGCCTCCTCTGGATGAGAACCTTCTGGAACATCGATATCCTCTGAAAAGTAATGAACAAACAAACAGAGAATCAAAAATAAGCTGAATTCCTGTGGTAGAAATTTCACTTTGCGTCTAAGTGTTCATATTGTGGAAGTTATCGGTGGGACGTAACTCTGCAACTGTTTGTACTCTGACAGTGTCAGTCCCAAGTTTGGTCATAGGAAGAGGGTGACACTAATGACACTATCAGTGTCGTTGAACTGAAGCTACTACTTCTGCTTGTACTCAGTGCCAGTCCCAAATATGGAAAAAGGAAGAGGGTGATGTTAATGATCCTTGTCATCACAAAGTGTCGTTATACAATCGCTTAGTTCAAGCCAGTCCCAAGTCTGGATAAAGCAGGAGGGCGACGCCAATGATCCTTGTTATCACACAGTGTCGCTAAACTGAAACAACTACTAGCAGGATGAATAGCCCTGTGCTCAGTCTTACATAACACTTTGACAGCTGCTCCTGTCTGTGACAACAAGTTCTCTGCCCAAAGACAGGTCCATTGGTTAATAAACCACATGGGATGAGATAAATGAGATGCATGCCTGTCGCCATCACAGATAATTATTGAGGGTGGGAAACTTGTTCAGGGCTGCTACAGGGCAGAGAACATAACACGTCCCACTTGACTATGGACACAGGCAAATACTGCAGAACCTTGCACTAATGAAGTTAGTTTTTATACAATACAATACAGCTGTAATTTGCAAATGTCTTTCTTAAAAGATGTTCAGAAGTGCACATTGAAGCCAGGTTACCATTTTAAAATGTTTTCAATTTGTTACACAATGATCAAAACATTACTGGCCATCAGAATATTCTTCTTAATATCAATCAGTAATGATATTAATGGTACTGATCAATGTCACTTTGTAAATATAATAGATAGGTACATTGAAATTCAGTTAGTCTGTTAGAATATGTAATTAACACAGCTTAGCATAAAATGGGAAATATATGTAATTAGCAAAAAAATGGGAAATAAAATCTTCTAATTAGCAAAAAATGGGAAATAAAATCTTCTGATTAGCAAAAAATGGGAAATAAAATCTTCTAATTAGCAAAAATGGGAAATTAAACTTCTAATCAGAGAAAAATGGGAAATTAAACCATCTAATTAGCAAAAATGAAAATTTAACATTCTAATTAACATGTCTTGGCATAAAATGAGGAATTTAATCCTCTAACAAACACAGCTTAGTTTTAAAGGAGGAATTAACTGTCAGAACATCATAGCTTATCTCAAACACAAGACCGACCTACTCAAACGATCACAGCTGAACAAACTATAAATTTAACAAGTTTCTTAACAAATGAGTAATAAACTTAATTAACATACTAATATAATTATTTCAACACAAAAACACCTTCAAATGGTAACAAAGTTGTTTATTCAAACTCATCACATTTAAATAATTCTAAATATTTTGATAATTCTGACATAAACTTGTAGCCGGCAAATATATCTAAAATACTTTTAAATAAAACAAAGTTGAAAAAATTGCAAAAAACCCGTAACAATAACCTCAACAATAAGTTCTTAAGCGAAAATAAGTAAACAACCTCAGAAATTGTAGAAAAAATAACAATATGAAACAAGCAAGAATAGTAAACAATAAAAAATGCGCTTTGCCAGAAAGGAAAGAAAAATTCCCAATTCTCACTCTGGCAGACAAAGCCGAGAAGTGCTTCAACACTTCAAAGGTCTTTGTATTCCGCGTGTTGTCACATGACAGACAGCTTCATCTTCTTCAACCAATTCAGGTTATGTGTATGCAATTCTGAACTCTGGATGGACGGCATATCAACTACAGTTGTATTGAATCATATCATGTATATGGTTTTCTATTCGTATGGTTCTTTTGCCTTCATTTGTTCTTCAATCTTCAGGCGTTCTAGAATCGTCACAGGTTCTTAAACGATTCATCAATCTTCAATGGCTCTTAAATCTGAAATAGTTATCCATCCTCATTGGTTATCTGTGTTCAATGGATCCTAAATCTTCGTTGGATCTTGAATCTTTGTTGGTTCTTGAATCTTTGTTGGTCCTTGAATCATCACAGGTTCTTAAATGGCTCTTTAATCTTCAATGGTTCTTTGTCATCAATAGTTCTTCATTCTTCAATTGATCTTAAGTCTTCAATGGTTAATTCCATGCTTACAAGAGTGTCTATATTCATTCGTAGTAAAGGTCTTTAATCTGACACAACTTTCACAGAACTGTTTAGCATCCTTTCATCCCAAGACTTCTCAACATCCTCAAAATTTCACCGATCCTCTGGTTCTCATGACTTCACCGCACGACTCTCCGATCACCTCCAAACTTCACCGACTTCCAAATGACACCCTCGCTCATCTGGAAAACATGTCGACCCCTCTAACGATTGTTACGCAGGCCCTTTCCTTATTCATTACCCAATTCGCAAAGTTAAACTGAAATCTAAATTCACGTTTCTTTGTCCTTCTCATTCAAAGTCGTCTCAGACGCAACAGTTTCCAAATTGATTTTATCCAATATGACTCTGTCCGATTTTACTGCTTCCGAATTGACACTCTCCATATTGACTCTCTCCAGCGACTGTCGGATGTTGAATTCCTCTTGGAGCTTTCGCACCTGCTTCCGGACCTCTGTCTTCACTGTGCTGCCATGGGGGCGGTCAGGGACCTTGATGTCCAGCTTGCCTAGAAGGTTCTGTGCGATGGGAGATGAGGTGAGAAGCTGGGCGGAATCGGCAAGACCCTTGCGCAACATCGCACGTCGAATGTCCTCTACAAGACGACATGGCATGCAGGCTTAACCAATATTCTGGAGATAGTGTACGTAAGAAATTTATCGTGTGCAACATTTTATACATGGTTCACGTTTTTTTGCACAGGTCCGAGCTGAATGATGATGGTCAAATTAAGATCATATCTAAAGTCTATAATGATAAGTTCTGATAACCTAAGAAAAGTCCCATATCTAAACTGAAGCCACAAGCATGTCCAAAGAAAATCTATAAAACAAAGTGGCAACAACTAGTCACTTAGTAACAATAATTCTTAAATTCAATAAAAGAATGATGACCCGAAGTTCATAGGTGCCAAAAGGTCGACAGCGAATCACAAGCACTACCTTCTCTGACCTTCAAAACTCAATCATTCGGCCTCCGAGGAATCGCGGCAACCCGGCGTAAACGAGTCACGGTTCGATAACACTGAAAGCTGTCGTTGCAGATAACAATTACACGACAGCCTCCGCAACCACCCGACACGATATCGACAAGGGTATAACAGAGATGATGAGAGCGAACCGATTATGCACAGAACATCTTTGTTATAACTCAGCAACGTTTTGAAATTGAGGAATCCCGGTTGCTCCTCTCTCTCGCTCTCTCTATTCTGCCCTAATTACTTTGTTCTCATTCACAAGATGTTACAGTACAGGTATAAGCAATTCAAGAAAGCATTAAATAAACAATAAAATAGGTAGAATATCATTATTTTTGCTTCACACGCTATTCATTTTAAGAGCTCCTTTCACAGCCACTATTAGAATGATATCGAATAAACCAAAATTCCACACATGTTGGTCACGTCTAAATAAAACTTAAATTAAGTTTAATTGATGTAAAACATGATCTATAGTGGCATGATTTAAAGCCTGAAGAACCAATTCCACCTTGGATCAATTAAAGTCATATTCTAAACTAACATAAAACACACAAACTGTTAGTAATCCAGTCTCAAATTTCTGTTGTAGGTGCTAAAAGAAACTTCTATCATACAAACTTGAAAAAATTCACTTAATTCGTTCAACAAGCTGCTAAAAACTCATTATTTCTCATTGGCTTTCAAGGATTTGGTAATCTAAATTCATCTTCTCCTGGTTACCAACTATCCACGCCTCAGATTCACATTTCGGTATTACCTTGCACGTGTTACAAATTTAATTAATAATAATAATAACAATTTTAATAATAATAGTTTGCACTTGATTATCTGTGCATTTCCTAAACTGTTGGTTATCAAAAAACTGACTTAAAAACGGTCAAATGTAAAACATCAAGTTCCTAGACTTCATTGTCCATATCCAAATCTAAAACCCAAAAAAATAATAGTAACAATAATAAGAAATGTGAAATAGTCTTTCAGAATAAGGACTACAGTTGACGATCCCTCATTCTGCGGTTTCAGAGACACACCACTGATGAGAACTGGCTCCAGGCATATATGCATACATACATACATGCATACATACATGCATACATGCATAATTCTTAACAATAATTCTTAAATTCAATAAATGAATGATGACCCCAAGTTCATAGGTGCCAAAAGGTCAACAGCGAATCACAAGCACTACCTTCTCTGACCGTCAAAACTCAATCATTCGGCCTTTTACATATTAAATTGCATGCATGCACGCACGCACACACACACACACATACACATGAGGGATCATACATACAATGTTAGACATACATACATACATACGTTGAGGGAAATAATAGCACTCTCTATAAATGTAAACAGAATGGAATAGAAACCTGGAAGCTTTCGAGCCTTGAATGAGGCGTTGGTGATGGCATCCTTTGAGAAAATTGGGTTAGCCTGCGATGGTGATACCGCCACGCTGATTCCCATTGTTCGATCGACGAGATTGTCCGAATCACCAACACGGATCGAATTACGGATCGCATTGGTCACCTGTCAAGTAAGAAAATATTGTCTCATTTGATATGCAGTGATAGCAATCTCTAATGCTCTCCTCATCTGTATTACTTCCCAGACACACTGTGTTACCAGATGTTCATTGAATGATATTGGTTAAGTGTTGTCCAGCTCAGAATAATAATAATAATAATAAAATGTAATAAATTCAATAATAATAATAATTATAATGTAAGGACTGGATATTCCAGATGAATCCTTTGCCAATTTCTGTAAGTTTGAGAAATCTGATGTACCTCAAGGAAAAGATTAAAATAATAACAATTAAAAAAAAAACAACATCAAGCCTGAGGGATCATTTCTACCATGGGGAAAAAATAATTATAATAATAATGATAATGACAACAGCCCATGTGCTACCAACATAATAATAATTTAATAACAATAAGAAGCAGAAAAATGATAATAATATTAATAAAAATGATGATGACGACGATAATAATAATGATAATACTAATAATAAAAATGATGATGCTGGTGATGAAAATAATAATAATAATAATAATAATAACTATAAATTCATAAATTTATAAAATTTATATTCATAAATTTTAAAACTCAGAACTGGGACACAAACTGAGCTAATTGGGGAGCAGAGGGAGACAACATTCCTCTACCAGTGCATTTCGATGATTATTCAACGCTATAACGCAGTTGCTTTCAAGGGAACTTTTGCTGCTCAGGAGTCCAACGAGCAGGGTTACTTCGGACGACATCGCCATTAATTTTCACTTGATGTTGATAAAATCGTCATAATAATAATAATAATAATAATAATAATAATAATAAGTGGCTCTAAGCCTCACTGCCCAACAAAGCTGGTGGACTGAGAATTGGCTGCCTCGCTTGCACTTCCCACCATTTTCGCTTCTGCTGCGTGCACCCTTCGCTCCAGTATACCATACTGGAGCACGGTCACAGCTCAGTGACAGATTCACTGCCAACCAACAATACGAGGCCATGCTGCCATGATGGCAGGTGAATGACAAGCTCAATTCAGAAACCAGATAGCAGCCTTACCCATAAGCAGTCCTATTGCAGTCCTCTCATTGATAAAACATCAGAATTGAAAGCCACACTCATAGATCCTTACCATCAAGCAAGGTATAAAGCAGTCTGTGCTCCGCACTCAGGAGATTGGTTATTCGCTCTCCCCATCACCTCTTGCGGGTTGAGACTTGATGACGAGACGGTCAGAGTCGCGGTTGATCTACGCCTTGGCGCGTCTCGGTGCGAGCCGCACAGCTGTGTCTTTGCAGAGAGCTCGCATGGGTTGTCCTGCGGGTTGGGTGCTGGCCACTCTTCCAGGCATGCATCTCTGAATGACCTAGTTTTTCGGAGCTCAGTTCGAGCCGGCGACCCCTCCGCCAAGTAACCTATGAGCTTCTTGAGAACCGATGGCAAGAGACCTGATGGTCTCACTCTTATCCCATAGAGGGCTATACAAAGTCTGGTATGGGATGTAACGGTGACAGACACACTGGCCGCTTCATACATACCAAGTACTTCTCGGATGGCTGGGGCAGCGGCCGAGTTGGCGGCAGCTCGGAATAATGGCAAGCACATCGACCTGGCAGCAGCCCATCACTTCGTCACTCTGGCCTTCGAAACCACGTGCCCCCTGTGTGCTGCAGGCTTGACATTCACTTCCTCCTTGGGACAGGACCTCAGCACAATATCTGGGGATGCACGCGGTTCAATGTGGTTGCATTTTGCAGTACTTTTGCAACAATCAACAAATAGGGGCCGTGGCCTTTCCAGGCGCTTTTATATTATCTATCTATATAATTACTTAAATCACGTGTCCATCTGTCTGAGTGCCTGTCTGATTAAGGGGCGTGATTGGACAGAAGCGTCGTTTGCAAATAAGGTTAACCTAAATATAGTCTGTCCCAGCACCTGGTGCAGTAACATTTGTTGTAGTTTTTCCGTAAATCTTCTGTAAACCTTACTGCACCTGGTGCTTTTCATTGCAAGGCAGGGCATAAGTAAACAATTGTCCGATCTGAGTTTCCAAAAACTCTTATTCGTGTATATTTAACCATATTTGCAGTTATTAAAATTAAATGGAATCTTAACGAGTAATGCGTATTTTTGGCTTAAGAGACTGAAAAGTGTGTATTGACCGCGGCAAACTTGCAGTAAGCCCCATGTTTAGGTGATAATACAAGCACAATAATATTCACCTTGATCGTTTCATTAAATTAATATGTATTTTAGCTCTGCGTTTCAGTCTCTTAACCACTACTCTAGCAACGTTAAAATAACGTATGACCCGTGATTTTTCACCAGTTAACAGCTAGTTCCTAAATAATGTTCTAGTCCCTGAGGGATCCTATGTACCTTGGGATAATAACAACAATAATAATACTAACAATATTTAATAACATAAAGTCAAAGAAATTTTGCACATTATCATGACTATGTCATTCATCAGATGGTAGTATGTGTGCTGTTCTTTGCATTAAATTTTTTCCCTTGGAGGTGGAGGTGGAGGAAGAGCACCACTACCACCTGCACCACCAACATTACCACTACTCACACCCTCATTACCACCATTATAAGAAAAGTCCATTATGAGAAAAGTCCATTATATGAAAGTCCATTCTAAGAAAGACCATTATAAGAAAGTCCATTATAAGAAAGTCCATTATATGAAAGTCCATTCTAAGAAGTCCATTATGAGAAAAGTCCATTATGAGAAAAGTCCATTATGAGAAAAGTCCATTATGAGAAAAGTCCATTATGAGAAAAGTCCATTATATGTAAGTCCATTCTAAGAAAGTCCATTATGAGAAAAGTCCATTATGAGAAAAGTCCATTATATGTAAGTCCATTCTAAGAAAGTCCATTATGAGAAAAGTCCATTATAAGAAAGTCTATTATAAGAAAAGTCCATTATGAGAAAAGTGGATTACAAGAAACTGGTCCTACCAGGAGAACATCAGGGAGCAGGTCGTAGGAGGCTCGAGTATGAATGTCTTCGAGGGCGTTAATTGCACATTTGGCATCGCTGTTAAACCTGGTTCCAAGCAGAAAACACAGAGAGACACATAAACACTGACCCATGATAAATTATCCCACCATGACTCCAAATCACTAGCACAGCATCACAACGGTCGATATCAAATGGAACTAAAACAAGCAGATGCCTGTAGAAATATACCCGTCACTCCCGCACTGCTTGCAGTCCATCACTGCCAGTCCCATGCCTAGATGTTAAAGGAAGGAGATGCTAATGATCTCTGTCATCACACAGAGTAGTTAAACTGGAACTACCAGCATATGGATATCTTTATGTACACAGACCTCATTGAGAAAGTGCATAAACAGTGACCTCAACGAAACCCACCCGCCACTCCCTCAGAACTCGTACCCACGACAGCATATTCTCCCCAGACCCACTGAAGTGCAGATCATTTACTGCTACCGTGTCTACAAGATTCTGCACAAAAAAATGCAATTAACAACTGACTAATAAAGAAAGCACTCGCTTACTTATAGCTTCTAATCACCAATTTACAACTCTTTTGACTTCTGGACAACCATTCTGACTTCTAGAACACCTCTTGGCCTGAAGCAGCGCTATTGAATAAGCTAGTGCTCTGCCAGTAACTTTAAAGCAGCATTATGAGAAAAGTCCATTGGCTTCGAAACTTGCAAGTTTACGAATATGGCAAGAGATGAACCGAGTGTCAATTTCCTGCCAAGTCTAAGTTATACGAGTAGAGTTGTACCGAAATAATAAAAAAGTCTCATTCTCTTGATGTTTAATTTGGCAGTTTGCACACTATTTATACATTTTTTGGATTTGCCTCAGCTTACACTAGGAAGTAGCAACTAGTAAATATTAAAAGTAACAGTATTTGTATTTTTAGTTATGTCGATTGTCATTCCAAAGCAAAACTGTAAATAATAAAAACATTCGACTTTCTTTCTCTAAAAGAAATCTGAAAGTTGATTATTATTAAACTCGGACCCATTGTACGCCCGAGCCCGAGTTTCGGTTCATCCCTAATTACGACTACGACATTGTCCTCGACCACGACATTGTCCTCACATGATATAATAGAGAGACGTTAGCAGCTCGAGAAGAAAGTCTGAGCTGAGAGGCACCCTTATCTCCTCTGCGAAAGAAACCCCTCGTCTAATGCGACAATCTCTCTCAACGACATATTTGGAAGATGACTTCATCTCAGGTAGGCTATCAAAACCGGTCTTTGCCAGTCTACAAAGAAAGAGAAACAACACACATGTATATACATGTATGAATCTATATATATATATATATACACACATGTATATGCATGTATGAATCTATATATATATATATATATATATATATATATATACACACATATATGCATGTATGAATCTATATATATATATATATATATATATATATATATATATATATATAGATTCATACATGCATATACATGTGTATATATATATATATATATATATATATAAAATTATATATATACATTACGGATGAAACGAGTTTGAATTTCTTGCAGAGTCCAAGTACCAAGTTTTACGAGTTGAAATTTGAAGACTCCGAGGCTGAGTTTTGAATATTTAAAAAATGTCTCATTCTTTTGATATTTAGATTGGGGGACCATCCACATATCATGCACGCAGCGAGGAGTGGTTCCAAATTTTGGTGATTTTTTGTGTACGGGTGCGCATGGTGAGGGGAGGGGTCAAGCAGATATGTAGGTACACAAATATAATTGTCTAATTATTACGTCCAAAAAAAATAAGATAAATAAATACCAAATATTAAAAGGGTTACAGAAACTTAAAGTATTTTATTTTATACTATAATAGTAAATATGCACTGTTTACAACATCGCTTTCAGTGAGGAGGACAGAATAGTAATACAATAGTTATGCTAAAATCAGAATGAAATTGCATTTTTAGCACATATTATAATTAATAAATGAAATTTGTCCATATTTGATTAAAATTTGAACAAATCATTGCACAAAAAATAATAGAAATTCTAGAGATTCATTTTTTTCTGTTCACTGCGTATATAGGCAGTTTCCTAATAACACGTGTATTTTATATAATCAATGACTTGTCTGGAAAGACCCTGAATATGATAAGGTGCCTAACTTCTTACTAAAAAGACAGTGGTACAGGATCGATCATGAAAGGAGCTCTGTAGAGATTCAATATTGCAGAAATAGCATCGCATTGAATTTACATATTTCTATTATCATTATTATTATTATTAAACGGCCAATTTGTAAAGTGCCGTAATGCAGCCATGACGCTACAAGGTCACTTTACAATAACACGGTCAGCAAACTAACAAGAACAAACCGTACTATAACAATCACTACATCAGTTCAACAGGGATATTCGTGTGGCACGGTGGCTGATTGGTTAGAGCGGTCGGCCCGCAACACCTAGTGTGTGCTGAGTGAGCAGGTTCGACCCTCGTCCGAGGCATCAGTCATTGTGTAAGAACCTTGAACAAGTCCTTCATGCACAATTGCTCTGCAGTACAACTGCAATTGCGCCGTCAAGGCCTGAGCACTTCTGAGCACAAGATGTTGGAAGAAGGGCTATATCAAATTTCAAGAATTGCAATTTCTGAACAGGTGGGATTTGAGTCGAGCCCTAAAGATCTCAATCGATGCTGCAGAACAAATTTCAGGCGGGAGGCTATTCCAGCAGTGCAGGCCGGCAACAGAGAAGGCGCGATCACCGAATTTGGTCTTGGTCTTGGGGACAAGGTCTGAACACTACGATGTTGGCCTGCAGAAATCCGCAATGTATCCCAGCGCGACACCATGGAGCGCTTTGTATACGAGTAGACATAGCTTGAACTCTACACGCTGTGGGTAACCAATAAAGCGTGTCGCACAGAAGGGGCATCAAGAACTCAAAGAAGGGAATCTATTGCCTCTCCCAGTAAAACCTAATCAGAGGCACTCTCAGTGCAAAAAGCACCGTGGCACAAGAGGTCTTAAGAATACGAGCAGAAACAGAAGCACCAGTAGTTTAAATCAAAGAGTGAGTCAGAGAGAGAATATTGTTCCAAAAGCAAAGGACCAACAGACGCATAAGTGCAGTATCGAGCAAAAGCCATCCGAGTCCGAGGTAGCAAGTGGTCATGCAGGTGTAAAGAACGAAGAGGCAGATGAAAGAGGACAACAAATAAGGTAACAAAGATAACAAAGATAGCTCATCTTCATATAGATGGTCTTGCTTTTGAAGGCAGAACTGGAGTGAGAGGGCTTAGATTAGAAATCACAAAACTCTTAGAATGTAATGTAATCAAACCTTTATATAGCGCCCCTTCACGATAACCGACTAGGGATAGAAAACAAGAACTCACCCAGAGCACAGTCTGCAAAGCATCAGGTGTGACGAGGTAGACAAACAGGTGATGTTGGCATTGTAACGATTAATCACGTAAGTTAGCACCGGTAATCTACAACAAATTCCTCATCAATCTCTGAACTGTTGTTACCATGCGAAATAATGGTTTAAGATCATTATTGCTAGGGATGAACTGAGTTTGAATATCTTGCCTAGCACAGAGTTTTATGAGCTGAATTTTGCCCAGTCCGAGTTTCTAATATTAAAAAATGTTTTTCATTAATTTGTAGCTTTGCATTAGTTTTCTGTAGGAAGTAGTAACTTGCATGCACTAATATTAGCAGCATTTCTGCTTATATTGGGTCGATTGTCGGTTTGTAGATAAAAATAATAGTCATTTGTGTTTTTACTTAGGTCGAATGTCGTTTTATAAATAAAAAATCCGATTTCGTATCAAAACATAAAATCGGAAAGATTAAAACTCGGACACATTGTTTAACCATGTCCAAGTTTTGCCGAGTATTACGAAACTCGAGTTGCTGAACCGGCTTTAGTTTCATCCCATAACCGTTCTGACAGATCACTCATTTTTTCCTTCTGTCACCTGACAATTTTTATCATCTGAGAGATCAGAACCACCCTGGACAAAAATAAATCATAAAAATAATAACAATAGTAATTAATTCTTACTCTTCGGATAGCATCAAAGAGCCCGAGGGATCATTTGCACCTGGAGTAAAAGATGATAATAATAAAATAACAATAATCAAAGAAATAATTAGGGCTGTATAAAATAGGTGATTTTCACTATTCAGCTGAATACGAATAATTGGACCAACTATTTGGCTGAATACGAATAGTGTACAAAATAGGTCAACCAAAAAAAATATTTTCAACTGTGAGCAAAGTTTCAGTTCAGTAAATTTAATACATAAACTAAATTTAAACAGTTAATGACATGTAATTTTTGCCAGTCGGTGGAAACTAGGAATAGAACTAATTTAGCTAAACTTAGAAATGAGACGGCTGTCACTACGATACTGTGGTCTAGGAAGTAGAGAGTCACTTCAGTCCGCTTGTGCAAAAACAGCTGTCACGTGACCACTATTCGTATTTGGTCCGAACACTACTATTCGGCCGAATAGCTATTTGGCCCACTATTCGGCTACGAAGTGAATATTCAGTACAGTCCTAGTAATAACACTAAAAACCTAATAATAATAATAATAATCATAATAAGTTTCTTAAGGCAAAAAAAATAATGATCAATACATGAGAAGTACCTATTCTGGGAATTCAGGCATTGAACAGGCGCCAGTGGACCCATGGTAACCACGGTAGGGCGGTCGCTATGATGATGAAGAAGTGCACTCTCGGTCAGCACCAGGGACGCAAGGCTAGGCGGCTGACACAAAAACACAACAGAAAACAATGTACACTCATACATATACAGATCTGCATGTATGTACAATGTCTGTATGCATAAATGTATTAATGAATGTAATTATTGATGTGCTAAGGAATACGTGTACAAAAATATATTTATGCATTAAATAATGTATAGATTAGAATATTCTCATGCAGTAGCTTGACAACCTTAACCACTGTACACTGTGACACTGCTTGCACTCTGACAGTGCTAGTCCCATGCCGGGATAAAAGAGGAGGGCAACGCCAATGACCTCTGTTATCACACAGTGTTGTCGAACTGAAAATACCCCAATTGCTAATACAGGCATTTCCCTCTTTGACAGTGCCAGTCAAAAGCCTGGATAAAGAAGGAGGGCGGCGCTAATGATCTCTGTTATCACAGAGTGTTGTTAAACTGAAACTGCCGGTACTATTGGCACACCGTTCCAGCTGTTGATGATAGTGTATCACAAATTGAAATATTTCTCTGACTCCAGTGAAGTATTTCAACGTCCGTCTAATCAACAACATACCTGACCAGATCGTCATTGAAACTAAGACACAGACCAACCAGTGCAGTCCTCAATTCTGAAAAATCTCCATATTTCACATTTGGATTGAAGTCACAAGATAAAATCGGAACTTTAGGGTCTCTTCAATTCTGCGCTTTTAACCTCCACCAATTTACTGTCTGTTCTTTCATCAAACCATAATTTCCATATTGTTGCATCATGTCGGTTTGGAGTATATCAATAAAATCGGTCAGTCGTGATGGACTGAAGACTGGAAAGTCTGTAACTAAGGCTGTCAAAAAATCCTGAAATCACTGCAAGGGTACACGTCGAACCACATTTTTTTAAGAAACGTAGGGAAATTAGGGACTTGGGCATTTTACGGAATGTCGGACACCCGAGAACTGATTTCACTGCCTGGGCAGTCAGCTAATATGATCAACGAAACATTTTTGATATATGTTCACGTAAAATTGCGCATTTTTACGGAATGTCACGCATTCGAGAACCAGTTTCATTGCCCGGGCAGTTTGCCTCGGGCGTGCACCCATTGACGGCCTTATCTGTAACTCACCTCGTGGTATATCGAAGAACACGCAAGCGTTGGAATGCTAACTTGCGATACTTTCGGCTTGCCATCCGTCCCAATTACGCTCTATAAAACAATGAAGCAGTTGATCCGTATGTTGTGACTTACTTACGAAAAATAGCAATCCAAACCTAAGCATATACAGGCAGGGACAAAGAGAAAGCCAGAGAGGAATAGAGTCAATGAGATAAACACATAGAGAGAGAGAGAGAGACAAGAACAGTGGTGAAACGTTTGGTTGCTATGTGAAGTCGTGAAATGCAAATGTAAACAAATTGAATTAAATGAAATCAAATGAAATTTAAGGACGTACCAAATTGTAAATGGCGAGAAGACAGGCTTCGATGCTTCCGAACCTCTGAAGAACACAACAAAGAAACAAAACAATCGGTCAATGTAACAATCAAGCAATCAACACATGTCGTACGCTGAGGCTAAGAAGACGAAGTCATCGATGCTTCACGACAATGATAGCCCCTTGGAACCATCCTAAAGGACTGCCTTCAATCTCTTGACTTCTTCAGATCTCAGAAGATAACTGCAAACGACATAAAGCATTGGTTCCTGTCATCACTGCTTAGGCAACATGCATGGCTTATTGTAAGTTTTTTTTTTATCAACAGCACATTCTGGCACAATTAAGAGGCATTACACATGAGCTATATAAACGATCGGATGTTGCATGAATGGTCTGTAGCACATTGGGGTGGGGGGGGTCTGTGAGCACCTTGGGGTCAATAGAGTAAATGATAAGGCAGTGGCATTCAGAGCAGAGGCAGCAAGTTTGATTCCCTCTACCCCCTGAAGGTTAACTAGTCCTTCATTCATTAGGTGGCGACGTCGGTTAAATGTGACTGGCCAGTGACCATAAATTGTCAGTGGCAAGCTGAGATTGTGTGGGAGAGGCAGGGCCACCTATCTGTGTATGCCAAGACCAAGAAAATGAAGCCGCCAACATTTCACGCCAACAGCTGCCTCTCGCAGGCGGCTTAACCCTGAGGGGCGCTCAATACGCGCAGGGGTGGTCAACTCTCATGGCGCTGTCTCTTGAAACACTTGAAAGACGAAACTGGAATAAAAGCGACTGAAAGCCCAATGCAGCTAAATCGTAATCTCCAAAATTCTAAAGCGCCAATAAAAACGAAGCGCAGGGCACCAGCTTATTCATGAGCACAGTGTCGAATCAGAGGGGTTGTCCAAAGGGTGGTAATAGTCCAGGCTTTAGGGGGTACCACAGGCAGAGTAGCTGTTAGGTAGGTGTCGTTCAAGATACTGTCACTCTTAGTCTTCATAAGACAGTTGTGCCCTCAATTATTTCTTAAAGAGAGCATGTACCTTGTCTTTGGCCAATGACGTCAGGTAGGAACCGATTAATGTAGGAAGGAGATTTAGAGTGAACCGCTGCAGTTCAACGTTCATCGAACGATAGAAATCAAAGAGCTGATGGCAGATTGGATCAATCGCCTATGATAACAATCAAACAAAAAACTCAACATTTATCTTATTACAACAAAATCTAACAAGTTATTGGATGAGAAATAGAGTGACAGTGTAGGGTTAAGTAAGCAATGTAAAACAATATACCTTTGGGGTAAAATATCCAATTACAATACAATATACAGTGGGGGAATATGCAATTTTAATAAAATATACTGTGGACAAAGTATGGAAACTTAATACAATATACTGTTGGGAAAAACATGCAAATTGAACAAAATAAACTGTGGTGCAAAATATGCAAATTTAGTATATTGTTGGACAAAATATGCGAATTTAATACAATATACAGTTGGGGAAAACATGTAATTTTAATATAATATACTGTTGGGGAAATTATGCAAATTTAATACCATACACCATTGAGCAAAATATGCAAATTTAATACAATGAGTACTGTTGCGGAAAATATGCAAATTGTATACAATATACTGTGTGGCAAAGTATACAAATTTAACACAATACGCATTGGGGTAAAAAATACAATTTTAATATAATACACAGCGGAAGGAAACATGCAATTATAATGCAATATACAATGTGGGAAAGTAAGAAATTTAATACAATATACTGTGGAGTAAATTATGCAGATTTAATACGATATATCATTCGGCAATATATGCAAATTTAATCACATAAACTGTGGGCAAAATATGAAAATCTAATACAATATACTTGGGAGGTAAAATTTGAAATTTAGTACATTATACTGTTGGGGAAATACGCAGTTTCATTAAAAAATAAATATACTGTGGAGTGATGATGAGTGATGATGACGATTTCTCTGCCCGAGCAGTTCCGTGGCTGTTAAACCACCTGGGGATGAGAAGAGTGGCTTCCCGTTGCCTTCCTCACAGACAATAATGAGTGACAAACTTGTCCAAGGTTGGGAAACCACTCATCTCATCCCCGGGTGGTGTAACAGCTATGGACCTGCTTGGGCAGAAAAATCATTATCATCATCACCCCACAGTCGGTCGGCCCGTAACGATCAGTGTGTGCCGAGTGCGCGGGTTCGACCCTCGTCCGGGGAGTCACAGTGTAGGGACCTTGAGCAAGTCCTTCGCGCACAATTGCTCTGCATTACAACTGCAGTTGTGTCGTCGAGGCATGTGCACTTCTGAGCACAAAAAATGTTGGAAGAAAGGCAATATCAAATTTCAGTCGTATTGTATTGTTTACCGCTACGCCACTGCGTCCCATTCATACAGTGGGGTTCAGTATACAAACTCAATATACATCTGCAAGTACCTCAGCTGATAGGTCTCCCTCTAAGGCATCCTGTAGCTCTTGTTCAAGTTCCTTATCCTGTCGAACACCAAAGGCATATGTATTCCACTCCACTTCTGTGAGAGTCTGTCAAAAATAGAAAAGATTCCACTGTTAGGATACTAATCTAAATTATTTGTTCATACATTAATTCATTCAAAAACATTAAAAATATGTTTGTAGACCAAAGTCTGCTACCAAACATCATGATCACTAAATATATACATACTAAGTTACTCTAAATGCTCTATACAAACCTGCGTAATGCACGGATGCATATAATTATCAGCCTTGAAAGTATATATGCATTATGACCCTTAATTTTAATTATGTTATGTACCTGAGAGTGTATATGAACAGTTTATTTAGCACCTTTTCTAGAGGTGCTGCAACATGGCTATCTGAGTTCCAAAATGTTTGCCAAAATTTGAATGCATCCTCTGGGAAATCACAGAGACATGGCATGAGCTAATCAGTGAAACAAGGATTCTCGAAAATGAGCAAAAAAAAGGAAAGAAAACCTTGAACTCGGAAAGCCATCTTCTTATGCCATCTGTTGACATCCTCACAAATGGTCGCACCCCTGGGAGTTCATGACCTCACACGATGCAGTCCTCTGTCTGAAAAAAAACAATCCATCAAGCGTGACATTGTACTTGAAAGCTACCTCTATGAGTGCTTTACGAAGTCAAGCGACAGCGCAAACGCGAGAAGTTACATAGTAATCGTAATCTCCAATCGTCTAAAGTAACACCTGAAAGCCAAGCACAAGGGCATCAGCTTATACACGAGTGCATAGAATGTACAGTGGGTCATTAAATGCTTTTATAAACTTGGAAGAACTCTGGTCTCTGGAATGTATGCAGGCACATAAACCAAGGGACCAAAGGGCCCCAATTGCATGTCTCTCTAATGTTCATGTACACTCATGTACCCTCTAATCTTTCATTACAGTGACAGTCTGAACCTGGATTCCCTGTTCTAATCCCCTAATCAGTGTCCCAGATTCTTTGTTCTAATCCCATAATCAATCTTAGATTCCCTGTTCTAAGCCTTGAATACCCGATCCATCGTCCAATACAACAATCGTCGTTCTAATCCAAGAAACCTCATTTTCATCCCAGAAAGCTATTTCAACTTCCAGGAACTCCATTCTAATCCCAGCTAGAATTCCCACTTGAATACAAGAATCTTGATTCTAATCACAGAGAATTCCTTTGCATTAACAAAATTCACAAATTCCAATATCAGAATCTGAAAAATGGGTAGTCCAACTAAAAGGAGCAACATAAGTAATGCCATGCCATTGCCATACGAATCAATGCATCAATCCAGCCTATAATTATTAATAAAGTAATAAAGAATTACAGCACTCAATGTCATATTATAGCCATACGTAGGCGCCCTTGTAGCGGCATAGCTGTGTAACGGCGCTAAAGAAATTCTCGTTGTTATTATTTATTTATTAATCATGCAAAAATACAATTACACTCCTGCAGAACAAATCCACTAGATTCTGCGCACTTTACGAATGCCTTCAAGGTGTACTAGCCTCAGGGCTCCGCCCCGACGGAAAGTTTCAGCTATAGACCAGTCATTAAACTTATCCAAGTAAGTCTAACTATGGCTTGGCATGTCAGGTCTGCTAAAGAAAACATGCTACTGAAACTCAACACGAAGTAAGACCGACCTATCCTGAAGGGCAGGCTGATACTTATCGACAAAATAACGTCTGCACCACACTTTATGGACTCTTCTGCTCTCCCACGCAACCGCTGTTATTGACGATTATCCAGCGCTAACGCTAAAAACATCATGTCACAGCGACAAATTTACAGTAGCCAAAAAGCAGACATTGCATCCGCATTACAGAAAAATATTTAAAAAATAAGCCGAGAAAAATTTAACATGTTTAAAACTCATCAGGCAAAATAACGTTTACCTAAATCAGCGCATGCGCAGCAGGATCCCGACATCCGCTTCACAGACAAAATAATATCATAGGGAAATATTAGCGCTAAAAAATTATATTCGTTAATTAATTATTTTTTACTGTTGTGTAATTTCTTTCACAATATTTTAAGGAACTAAACAAAAGTTACATTAGTGATCTGGTCTAACTGCAACGCAAAATAGGGGACAAATAGATTGAGCCGAAATTTGACCAGAATTCTTATTGATCAGAATCAGGATGCAGAGGAAATCTTACAGTGTAATGTAATGTAAATCTTAGAAAATTTCTTAACGCCCACAAAAGCCACATCAGAAAGAACGATAAAACGTCGCTACTTCAAATCAAACCCAAAATAGCCAAGGTACGCTGTTAGTTCTGGTACAAGGTCAAGCTGAGGAGGTCTAAGAACAATGCAGAATTATATAAATACTTCCAAGTCAGCAAACATAAAGAGAGAAAATGCGCTTTCTGACATAAAACCGGTGACAGTAAAATTGCTTGCTAACCTTATTGTGAAACACACCATCCAGTTGAGTTTCATGGTTTCATACACGTTCATACTTGCGCCGTCATTAATTTTCTTGTTTGGCAACAATAATTATACCAGTTCTTTGGTCTAAGATGGAGGCGCTAGCATGTTTTAGAGGTTGTTTCAGTAAATTAATAAATACTTCTTTATTATGTGAAGCATTGTATTTATAATATTTATTGTCGTCAGTATTGTTATCGTTTTCACCTTGCTTGCTGGAACTGACACATCATAGAGACTTTGCATTTTAGGAGTGTGAGTTATAGCCGGGTCCCAGATTCGGAGCTGTATGCTTGGGATCAACCCGAATCACCGAAACCCGAATCCCTGAATGCGCTGAAAAGACCAAAAAGCCAGAATTCCGGAAACAGCAATGTACTATTGAAACACGCCAAACTGTCTGAAAACAGCGCTATTCATTCATCAATCCCGCTTCTGCGTGAATTCTTTTCATCGATCCAGCTTCCATTTGAGCAGAATCCTTTTCATCAATCCAACTGCGTTTTCGGGGATACGGCGGAAATCGGATTCCGGTTTCGGCGATTCGCTACGCCCCCGCTTGCTTAGCTTGGGTCAAACTATGCTATGAGCCCAGTGAAGTGTTGCCTCTAATTAAACATTCAGTGAATAGCCATGATGTGGCAACGATTTGTGATACAATGCCAGGAAGCCCATATTCTGTATGAGGTTATTAAGTTCATCGATTGGGATACGATTCTCGTTGCCCAGTGCAGTGTTGGGCTTACTTATAGTTTGGGGGACTCCAACATACGCATAATATTTTGATCTTTTGGTCTGCTGCCATTGGTCAGAACCAAATACCTCTGGCATGTGATTGACACAAAGGAGTTAGTAAGCTTTGTATATGTCTAAAGACGACACGAACCCTAGCACCAACCCTAAACGACCCTCACAACACCTAAACTGACCGTAACCGATCCTCACGACTCTTAACCTGACCCTAACCGACCCTCAAGACGCACTACTATAAGAAATTATAGGTTTTTTAAGAGTGTGCATGCGTTAAAGGTTGCGCAAAGGTCTCCACACAAGCCACGCATGAAATATGGCGTAAGTTGGAGTCCCGTTGTTGCAGCGTTGACCGGGTGTAAATAAAGGGTAAAATATAGTTTTAGCATCGGTAATGATTTAGCAATGCATATGGAGCAGTTCGCATAAGCACTACATAGAACATATTAGTTTATGAACATAGAAGCCGGATGTGATGAAAATAATCATGCATAAATGGAAGCTGGATGTGATGAAAGAATTCTGGGTAGTTTATGGTTTTAGCATCTAAAAAATGTGCAGCAAGCAATGTAATCAAGAAAAATGCAGAACTGTCCCAAAATAGCATAATTCATTTAATCAATCCAACTTTTTCTACTTAGATATATGATCCTTTTCATCGATCCAGCTTCCACTTATGTTTATTTCTTTTGGGAAAAATATATTCAGCCTAGCCGGTTTGATGCGAGAATGTCGATGCGACGGATGTAAAAAAGTTGTGTGCACACAAAAAACTGAATTGATGAAAAGAAATATACCTAAATGGAGGCTGGATTGTTGAATAGAAATATACCTAAATCGTGGACCCCTCCCCATGTGCACGTCCATCTGAGCTCTCCCCCCATGCAATCGCTAAATAACTAGAGACATCTGTAAGACATTGAGTTTACCATAGACTATTTCTTTTGTTAAGCATCGTATTTAACAGCTTAAATTTGTTAACTGTTATGAAGAAATAAAACACTAACAAGATTTGCATTTTGAAAAGCTTGTATGCTACATAAAATTGATTAAGCAGGAATATTGTCTGTGATTAGGTTTACAGTTCTGATTTTCATATTCCGTATTGTGGATATCATAATTAGACTATTTGCGTACATACATGTTTTCGGGACCCTCACCTCCACCTTGCACAAAATCGACAAAATTTGAAACCCCCTCCCTCTTGCTGCATACGTAAGCACGATATGTGACTGAAATTCAACAGTAATTTAAAGAAGCAATCATCAGTAAAGTAGAAACTGGATTGATGAAGGAATTATGCTTAAATAGAAGCTGAATTGATGAAAACATAATGCTTAAGTAGAAGCTGGAATGATAAGAAAATGTTGTTACAAAGGAAGTGGAAACAATGAAAAGAAGGCCAGGTACGCATAGACTAGATTGATGAAAAGAATTACGCCTAAATGAAAGCTGGATTGATCAAAACAATATACCTAAATGGAAGCTGGATTGATGAAAATAACTATAATATATTCTCTTCATTATAAAACCCTTTGTCTTGATTACTTACTTATTGACTGTGTTGCAGTATTGTAAGCACGATCTATTTGAGCCCATTCGGGGGTGGCCATATTGTTTACAGGTTTCTAGTCTTTACTTTTACCGGCGTTGCGAGCGTCGGTTATAGTCAGTATTATGACTAGTGTTGTACACAGTTCGCAAACGGTTCACAGATACCAGTTAGCAGTTTGCAGTTTGCACTTTACCCACACTCGCGGTGATGTGTCATGATACCAGAATTAAATTTTTGATTGCAAATTAAATGGTTACTAATTTTTTGCACAGGAAGGTTTCTAGTCTTTTTTCATATGGGAAGTTGTAGAAATTACTAAAGGTGTTATATCAATGCTTTTATTAGCTTTTGATCGGCTTTGACAAGCACATATGCCTCTCTTAAGCTACATTAATGTTCAGAAACATAAATACATTCATTGGCATGTAAGGCTATCAAGAGTTACTTTACCTTACAATCTGCTTTCAGGGAAGCTCAACATCCCATTGTTCATTCCGTTTCGTACGAAGTTCAACACAAAACGCATCAAACCAATTCACTTTGAACGCCGGGTACTAGAGGCAATAACTCAGCCGATCTATCGCGAGCGGTTGAAGGACACGAGCAAGGCCTGCTCGATACTCACAAAGCGAAAAGAGGAAGCCGCTCAGCTCAAGAAATCATCTGAACTGGTATTGTCCACAGGCAGACAATCTAGCATGAAAATCCTTTTTAATGAGAATGCTGTACTTTTTAATGTGTTGTACACCAGAGTGCGGTTATGCAGTTCGTTCAATAAAGAATATACTTACTTTTATATTATTTACCTTCATTTATTATGCGAGATTGGTTGCCTTCATGCAATGTGTGAACAATTACCTTTGTTTGAGGTCTAGCCTTCATATATCAAACGAGCAGTTACCTTCATGCGATAATTGAGCTGGAGCAGTTACCATTTGCAATAAATAAATGGTTCTTTGTGAGTAAGAACTTGCTAATTACCTTCATGTAACAAATAAATACCTATCCTCCTGCATTAAACGAGTTGTAACATTAACTAACCATATCAGTCACAAACTCAATCAGCTGTTATTAAATGTATTTATTGAAAGGTTGACCCTGCTAGTGGGACTATTTTCCCTTTGGGGTTCTTCCTTCCCTATTGATCCCATTTTATTAAAACGATTTCGCCATCAATTTTTCGCCACATAAAAAACACTTAAATGGAAGCGGGATTGATGAAATAAATATACCTAAATGGAAGCACGATTTCTTAAAATAATTTTACCTAAATGAAAGCAAAATTGACAGAAATAAAAATACCTAAATGGAAGCAGGATTGATGAACAGAAATATGCCTAAACGTAAGCGGGATTGACGAAGAGAAATAACCTAAATGGAAGTGGGATTGATGGCGAAAAATGTGTCGGTCGCCGCAAGCAAGGCGGCACATTTCAAGTGGTGGAAAAAGTTGGATTAAAAAATATTTGATGTAAAATGTAAATAATAGCAAGCCAGTGGACTATGGAAGAACTGTTTAATCATTATGATATACTGTTATTAAAGTTTAAAGTTATACACTCACTAAGTTAATACTTTTTTCAATTTTCATTTTTTCAGACTAGTAGTGTTGGTTTCTCTTCCTCCTATGATGTATGTTAAAATTTGTGGATTTCAATATGCAATTTTCATTTTTGGGAGGGGTGGCATAGAAATTTTTGGCCAAGGGGCAGAAAATTCTTTAATCCGTTCCTGTGTTAGTGTATTGGGATCAATAAAAGGAGATGGACATATTAATAATTGCACAATTTGCGATTACTTTGTAGGAAAACGGGTATGAACGCTTTCTGATTCGTGAGGCATGGAAGATTCTTGACGCAAGTAGGATGGTCATCGCGTTTCACACAGATTCGATGGGAATGAGACGACGAACTGCCGTACACAATCTCTTCGTCCCAATTGGTCTTCTGCCGATCTATTTTCCACACGAGGTTATTAGGTCAGTTCGGAATTCATGCGTGTTCTGCATCGTATGAACACATTAATAAATGTTACTGCTCGTACAATACAGCACAGCTTAATGATTACCATATCATTACCATACCTGTGGTGTTGCCAGTCCCAAGCCTAGAGAAAGAAGGAGGGCGACGCTAAGCGTCTTTGTTAGGACAGTGTTTTTTAAAAACCAACTAGCTGCAGTACAATATAACTATATATGTTGCCTTCCTTAAAAAGTTCAGATGGGCAGTTCAAAGTAGTTTTTACTTCCCTTTCAGTAGTAGTGGTTTCAATTGCTAGTGACATCTCACGGCTGTCAGGCCTCTGCTTATGCTGCATGCTTTTATCTTGATTTTGTTGATCATGTTGATCTTTTTGTTTTTATGACTAAGATTGCCCTGGCCCAACATCGTGTGTTTGCTGTTGTGGGTCTATCTACCTGGAATGACCTTCCTCCATCACTGAGGGCTGAACTAATGACTGGCCTCTCTATCTTTAAAGGCATTTCTTTTCCCCTGTGGTTTCCATGTCAAGGGTGCCCCAAATAGTTATTCTGTGAGAGGTGCTATATAAATCTAAAGATACGATATAGATGTTTTTCCTTTGTTGGTTACTGTGTAGGTCCCTGGACAAAATCCTTCCCTTACAATTGCTCAGAATTGTCGATTGATGTTTGGTCATTACATGTATGTAGTGGCATACTAATGGTAATGATACCTCATCCGGTTGTACTTAGGAAGGCGATTGTGCCAACTAGACTGAGAAACCTGTTGCCCCTGATCTACCATTCGACGCTCGTGGTGACGGGTGAGTCGCTCCGAGTCAAGGAGATGATCGCTCTCACGAAGAAGATCCCTGACTTGGCGCTGCTTGGTGAGTCTTGGAATCTCCTTTTTTCACTGCTTAAGGTTTCTATATTCAGTCACATTTGTGTAGCTCAAATGTTGACACGCTGGCTTCTTTATACCCAACGTTCCATCATGTATGGTTTTAAGTATGCTATGGAGATGAAGTATGAATAGGGATGAACGAAAGCTTGGTTTGGAACTCTGCTTGGCCAGAGTTTCGTAGTACTCGACATGAACTCAGTCTCGGACAAATGATTTTCTGTTTTGTATATGAATATGTTTTATTTACAAAGGACAATTGACCTAACTAAAATACAAATGCTATTATTTTTATTTACAAAACAACAATCGACCTATCTAAGAACACAAATGCGGTTACTATTAGTATTTACTAGTTACTACTTCCTAGTGTATACTGAGGCAAAAATTCAATGATTTGTGCTAACAACCAAACTAAAAGCAAAAGAATGAGATTTTTTTTAGATATTTAAAACTTACAATCAATTTGTAAAATCCGGTACTCGGACTCGAGAGGAAATTCAAACTCAGTTCATCCCTAATCTGCCAAACAAGAAACACTGACTGGCTGTATAAGTTGTTGATGTTACGATATTGTAATACAGATTCTGATAGACTGCTGTAGGGGAGGTAAACCAAAGTCAATTGTTGATACGAAATAAATCTGTTGTGACGTTGTTATGATGAATATTATTATTATTGTGTATCTGTTATCTGATGACCCATTATCAGTCCCTACACTGAAACTTTATCAGAAGAGAAGGCTCGAAGCCATGCTCTCTGTGTTTCAAGGCGAGTGCCCTAACTAAAATCTGTTGGACAGGCTAGTTCTCATCTATAGAGAGCTGACGGAGAGGTACTCGTGAGCTTCTTTACAAAGCAATGATCAATATTTTAATGACAAGCGTGTATTATGATTTGATGTTTTGTATTTAGATATTTCTGTAGCATCTCTCCCACTACTCAGAAGCGCTCCCAGTGTGAAAATTCTCGCAAGAAAGTCCCTGGAACGCGGGCAGAAACCGACGCACACCCAGTTAAAATCAGTTCCATAACAAATGGTTCACAACCAAAAAGTTATTATTTGCCCATGGTATTTGGTTAATAGAAGTTTGATTGATGATAATTCTGATTGTAATCCATCATCTCTTTCAGAAAGGATTATTTTAGTCAATAGAAGTTCTAGTTAAGGAATAATTCCTTTCAATAATCCAACTTAACCATAACCATCGTTTTTTTATTAATCCCGTCGGACAAACGACAGACTATTACAGAGTTCAATTATGAAAAGTAGAATGATAGGGAATAATAGGGAAAAGATAATACCCCTAAGGGACCCTTTCATATTTTAAGTTTACAGCAGCTGGTTATGATGACATACATAGTGATATATATACAGGAGAACAAATTAGCTAAATGCTTAACTTTAATTAGTTAATTAGTAAATTGTCAGTCACATACAATAAACATGAAACATAAACGCAATGGTCAAAAGCAGGTAAATATGCAGAACAATAGCAAACTCAGATGATATTTCAAGGAAAATTCTTAAGTAAATAACGGGTTCAATAATGAATGGTAATATGAAACAGGAGAAAGCAAAACAAAACACAGTATATACAATTCACAACAGTCATTAGCAAACGCATTGGTAGCAATAAAACTAATATACTTATTAACATTGTTCGAAATTAATTAGTTTATAGCAGAAGATGAAGTCTTAATTTTCGCTTAAATAGACATAAATACCAGGTAAGTTATTCCATATTTTAGGACCAGCACATTTGATTGAGAACTCACGCTTATTGGTTCTTGATTGAACAGATCTATAATTGTCAGCAGACCTAAGGCTGTAGGCACCCAATTGGGATACAGAAATGAAGTAGTTTTTACTTCCCTTTCAGTCTGAATTTTTTTTATCAATCTAAGTTATTGGGCAATAATTCTTTTCAATAATCCAACTTCTATTTTGGCAAGCTATTTTGGCAAGCATTATTTTATCTGTGAATCATCTATTTTTGAAGAATTGCTTTGATCAACCCAGCTTCTAATTAAAAAGCAGTATCATCATCAACCAACTTTTATTTTACTGATTACAGCAGGCAAATGATAACTTTTAAGTCATGAGCCTTTTGTCGGCAAATCATTTGTCCTCCACCATTTGTAGGTGAACCATATGACATGGTTAAAATCAAAGTGCGAGCAAAAGAGGGTATATCGTCCTGCTTCACTATTGTGCATTGTAAAAGTGTCATGTTTCCCCACTGTACAGTTGCTCTTTCTATTCTACAGGTGGATTTGTTGGCGATCGGATTTTAACGAAGCAAGGACTTGTCGACTATGCTGCGCTGCCCGAAATGGACGGCGTCCTTGGCCAGATGGTCGGACTGATAGAGGCGCTGCCACAGAGAACGCGGTCGCTCCTTGGTGCCCAGCAGCAGAACCTGTCTCGGAACCTCAACCAGTATATAGCACAGGGAAGGGATGCAGTGGAGTCAGGACAAACTGGAACCAGCGATGAAGCCAGTTGATGATTAATTAGTGTGATAGATCTTGTGATTGTATTATGGAAACTCTCCTCATTTGGTTACTTAGGTTCGTTTTAGGGTGAAATGAAACTCGGCTCATCCAGTGTTTCGTAGGCATAAACCTGGACAAACAATGGGTGTGAGTTTTAATCTTTCCGATTTCCTGTTTTTTAGGGCATAACCGGAAATCGCCTCTGACATTCGCCTCGGCCGAATATTGGACTATTCGGAAGTATTTGCCTCGGCAAATATTACACCCGCAAATAGCTAAAAATAACTTTTCGAAAAAAAATAATTTTTTTGATAAAATAATATTTTTTCATCAAATAAATTTAGGACTAACGGACTTACTTCTAAGTTATTTATTAATTAAACAAGAACCTAACGTTTAATTGAATTTTCATTAGAATAATGATGTTAATTTATACATTTTAATTTCTTTTGGTTACATTCCCCGGGTGTGGCAACCAAATCAGTAATTTTCACGCATGAATTGGCTCCACCCACTCTCCGGTAAACAGCAGAGAGTAAAGAAGTTGTTGATACCTTCAAATTTTATAACAAGGTTTTAGTTTTTTCACAAATAAAATTATTAAATAATAAATATATTGTTTTATCATACAGCGCTATGTGAAGGATATTGCTATAGACTCTGCGTTGACTATAGATAGTTCTCCGTAGCTGTGCACATGGCAGGTTTACTGCGCTTTGCGTACGGATGGTAGGCCTAACTCGCTTGTAGTGTCAGCGCTGCATGAAAGCAAAATACGCAATTGCGAACCAAAAGAAAGATAAACGATAAGTTTTTGGAACATATTTCAATATGTTTTAAATGAACATCGTGTGCAGAACATGCGTATTTCCTCTATTGCGTACCAAATTTTCAAGGCCAGTGCCACCGCTACTCATTGATCTGATTTGCCGCTACTATTCGGTTCGTACCCGGATCCGGCAAATAGTTCATCCAAATACTCGGATTCGGTACCCGGTGAAAATTGTCTACTCGGTTATGCCCTACTGTTTTTGAAAATGAAAGTCGGATTTTTAAGTTACAAACGACAATTGACCTTACTGAAAACACAAATACTGATGCAAAATTAATGATCGTCATCGACCGATCCATCATCCGAGAATAGCTACAATCTACTGAAATGCTTCGTTCTGCATTGTAAATTATTGCTTAAAGTAGCATATCATATATATATATATATATAATTATACACTGAATGAACGAGAGCCAATCTGGATAACTTTCATACTCCATGCACTTCATTTTACATGGATTATTTGCTTCACTATTTCTTAAATCGTGGCTATAGGTCTGCCGATAACGAGTAGTTTTGGAGTCGAGTACTCGGTCGAGTAGCTTAGCGAGTACTCGTTAACACCGGAAGTGCTTAATACAAGCTGCATGGCTTCAACTACACACCATGCTATAGACCAGGGATGCAAACATGTTGGTTTTTCGGTTATTTGGCCTTTTTCTTCAGAGGGTCGTTCAGATCGCCGATCTTCCGGAAGCCTTTTTTTAAACATCAGTTTATTGACATCTCATGACAACAATGGCCGCTGACGTCATATAAAACGTCGTAGATTTGCAATTTTACAGAGCAGCACAATACATTCACATTAAAACTATACATATATTTATCATTATACGCGTTAGCATTGATCATTTGGCAAACATATTTCGAGTGTTAGTTTCATTTAACAGCTATTTGCGTTGCATAACATTCAGGAATCGTAATATACTAACATCACTTGAATAAAAAATTTAAGGTTGAATGTAAGAGGGTCTTTTTCAGACCTGGATACATTGTTTAGGAACAATAGAAACTTGAGCTTGACATAATTTCATATGAACACATAATATACTTTAATTATAACACATTGTATCTAGATTGGCATAATAATTATTATGCACTTAGAGTATTGGCGAGACATGAAAGGAACATTAGTTTATCTATATATGTGGCTTATATATCAGTTTGTACAATCAACAGCGATTTACTTCATCCAGACGGCGTCACGCTTCTTAATGATGGACACATCTCTCTAATAAAATTTTCCCACTAACCCAAAGAAACGCGTGACACCGCCTCTGCACATCTTAAACACGGTATTGATTTGTAATTAAGCAGTCCATTCAACGTAGATCTTATAGATCATTAGCCAAAATATACTAAATATAGCGTTTAAAAGGTAACAGGTATATCGACATTGTTATGGTTAATCATGTTAATTTCCAATTTCACATCAATGCAAGAGTCTACTATGTGAGTGAGGTTTCTAGTGCTTCATAGACCATACAGGTAGCGCTATATGTAAAACACATATTAGCTAAAGTAAAAGAGTGGCCAAGTGTCTGGTTAAGTTGATAGTATTTATATCGTTACAGTGTTCAATTTAAAGGGTGTCTAATAAAAGTTTTGCATTAACAAGTTTAGCGACATCTTGCGATTTTTTCGTCTCAGCATGGAAAAGGATAATAACACAAGTCTTAGAGATAAAACCTTCGATCACCGGGTGCAACGTACTCCACCGGGTGCGATTGCCTCTTTGAGACGCGCGACCTACAGCACTCTGCTAATATCGGCGCCATCGAGATATGAATAATCGTGAAGACGATGGCGAGAGATTGTCTTCGCCGCAAGGGATCGCTAGGTGGCGTTAGGAGAAGGACTGAAATGGATGCGTACAACTAGTTCGACATTTACTGTACACTCGATTGGTGCGTACACGGTTAGTCCTAAGCATTTTCACGGAGGAATATTTATACAGAGCCGGTGTTGACTTCTGATTGAGGCAATTTTCTTAAATCACTACACATTTTCGCATTAATATTGTCTCCCATTAACAGGCGGTTATCTAGTTGAGTAGATAGAGAGAGAGGAGAGAGAGAGAGAGAGAGAGAGAGAGAGAGAGAGAGAGAGAGAGAGAGAGAGAGAGAGAAGAGAGGAGAGAGAGAGGAGAGAGAGAGAGAGAGAGAGAGAGAGAGAGAGAGAGAGAGAGAGAGAGAGAAGAGAGAGAGAGAGAGAGAGAGAGAGAGAGAGAGAGAGAGAAGAGAGAGAGAGAGAGAGAGAGAGAGAGAGAGAGAGGAGAGAGGAGAGAGAGAGAAGACAGAGACAGACAGACAGACAGACAGACAGACAGACAGACAGACAGACAGACAGACAGACAGACAGACAGACCAGACAGACAGACAGATTTCCATACAAATGCACGCGTAATGTTCGTACAACAAACGCTTTCAGCTAATTTGATTCTTTGTGAATGAAAACGTAAACAAAAGCCTTTTAACAGACTAAAACATCGCGTTTTTAGACACCCCTTTAAAACGTTCTGGACAAAACATATTTATAAAGCAAACGCGTTACAAAACAGCTCGCAAAAACCACTTTTCGCTTTCCGACAGTGCCAGTCCCAAGCCTAGATAAAGGAGGAGGTCGACGCAAATGGTGTGTGACGAAGGGAAGAGGAGGTCCAAAATCGTCCAAAATTGTGTGACATCATTTACGAACGGCCCCTATGATTACTGCGCGCCATTTCGCAAAAGACACTAGATGAAGGAAGATTATTATTATTATTATTGTTATTAAATTTGTAACGCGCACAAGGTCACACTTAAATGTGAATCTGAGGCGCGGATTGTCAGTCGCCAGGAGAAGATGCAATTAGATTTCCAAATCCTTGAAAGCCAAAGAGAAATAGTAAGTTTTGAGTCGCTTTTTGAAGGAAGGAAGTGAATTTGAGCTACGAAGAGAGAGTGGCAGTCGATTCCATTCCCTAGGAGCAGAGGAATGAAATGCACGAGAGCCCATAACTGTTCTGCATCGTGGTTCAGCTAAAAGACCTGTACTTGATGATCGTAAGCAACGAGAAGGAATTTAAGGAGTTAGTAGAGCATGAATCTAGGTAGGTGTACTGGTGATGATGGCTTTGTAGGTCAAACAAGCTAACTTAAATTTGATTCTAGATTCAACAGGGAGCCAATGCAGCTGGTGGAGTAGGGCAGAGGAGCATGTTCGTAGCGGGACACGTAGCACTACTCGAGCTAATGTTTTTTGGATACGTTGAAGCCTTTTGAGTTCAAAGTCTGAGAGACCGACAAGAAGTGAATTAGCATAATCGAGGCGAGAGAAGACAAGCGAGCAGGCTATAGTTTCAGACAAATTTTGAGTTAGAGCCGACCTTATGTGACGTGTTGCCCTGATGTGGTAAAAAAAGATTTACAAAGGCTTGTTATGTGAGGTCGAAATGTGAGCTTGCTGTCGAGGGTAACTCCAAGTGTTTGACAGTGTCTGAAAGTGGCACAGCAGTGCCCACCAGTTTGATGCTAGAAATCAAAGAGAATGAACGTTGGCATTGCTTCAGACTTGTCTGGGATTATGGCCAAACCATTGAAACAGAACCATGCATATATGGATGAGAGGCATTCTTCCAGTTTTAGTTTACCAGACTGATCAGTGTGTGACAGAGCAATATAGAGCTGAGTATCATCTGCATACTGTTGTAATTGAATTCCAAAGTGTTTAGCTATACGACTGATTGTAGGGGTCACGGCAGTCATCAGGTAATTTGACGCCCTATAGGTCTATAGGAGCACCACACCCCAACCCCGTTGCGTAAACAGTCAAATATGTGCAATATGGGGACAGATGCACTCTGCTCAGAACACACACAAATGCGTCTAGGGAAGGAGAGGGCGTTTCAATGAGATGCATTGAATTCCATTTTTGGAACTGGAATTAGTTATACAACTATAGACACAAAGAGAGAATAGCTAATATAATTTTGCATTTTGTATTATTATAAGAGTTTAATTTCTGGAGAAAACATGTTCTCCTAAAATTTGGCCAGGAGCCGGCTATGAGTGGACCCACATGTTATTATGAAGGATCCTATCGTTCTTTTGCGGGCGCTTCAAAATTTCAGGTGGAGGGGATGAACTCCAAGTAAGCTATTTACTATTATCGCCCCAATATTTAGTTAGCAATTCATGAATATTGAACATTTCCACAGTGTCTTCCACTGTTCCTTCATTCTTTCTGCATCCAGGTTTGGGAATTGTTGCAACTCTATACATATGTAGCTGTAGTTGTGGTAGGGACTGCCTGCGGTTATCATTGTACTGTTTATGTCGTTGTAACTGTAGACTCAGTCGCAAGCAGTTGTTATTGTAATTCTAATCGTTAATGATAAAACTTTCAAATTATTGCATGATATTGTCAATTTATATAGCGCTACCTCCAACGAGAGACCCACCAGAAGATCTAAACCACGATCGAAATGATAGGTCTTCAACGAATGCTAAGAGGCAGCAAGGATGTGTTCGTGAATATAAGCATTTAAACGGAGTATAATGTACCCCAACGGGGCATCGCTTGGCCATTAAGTACCCTCTTCCGTTGCCCACAAATTGCTCCCTGCTCTAGAGCGCTTCCAACCGATGTCTGGAGGAAGATGATAAGAACATTTATAGTAGACAGAAATGTTCGAGAAATGATGATACGTAACCATGGAGAAATAAAACAAGATGTTGACGCATACAGAGAGGCAGACAGACAGGCATACAAGTAGACGGAGAGAGAGACAGACAGACAGACAATGACAAAGACAGAAAGAGACAGAGAGAAAGACAGAGCGACAGAGAAACAGAGAGACAGAAGCAGAGACAGACACATAGAGACTGAAACAGAGAGACAGACAGACATAGAGACAGACAGAGAGACTGAGACAGAGATACAAAGAAAGAGAGACAGACAGAGCGATACAGAGAGAGTGACAGAGAGACATAGACGGACACGCAGGACGACAAACAGAAAGACGCAAAAAGACAGATAGGTAAGCAGGCAGACAGACAGACAGACAGACAGACAGACAGATACACAGATACAGATGTGCATCAGTTGTGATTAAACGAAGGTCACGACCTATCGATCGATCGGACGATTGGTCACCCGATGATTCTCTTTCCTCTGAACAGAATATGGATCACAGACACATGTAGCCTACGTCCCACTCCAACGATCGACGCAGATCTAATCCACTGGAAAACGTCACCAGCGTTTCCGGCGTCGGTGAGACTGGAAGGGCGGGAATGGAAGTGGGAGAGGCGGCGTTTGGAGTGGCGCTTGCGAGGGTAACGAAGATCCCTCGTTGGACTATGTTCCTAATTGGCGCATTGATAGTTGTCTGAGTGATTGGGCTCTTCTGCTGTTTACGGGACTACTTGAATGGCCGTATTTACATTCATAAGTAATTCATACACTAGATGGGGCACCCGGTGCCGGGT
Source organism: Bimastos eiseni (assembly GCA_959347315.1). NCBI lineage: Eukaryota > Metazoa > Annelida > Clitellata > Crassiclitellata > Lumbricidae > Bimastos > Bimastos eiseni. Next base: position 58,479,468 of record OY365807.1, read on the forward strand.
AAAGACAGGTTTTTGGCCCTGGCGAG
>OY365807.1:58481993-58484493 GCA_959347315.1 Bimastos eiseni
TGCTTCCTAGTTTTATGCCTTAACAGTCTTAATACCTCTGTTTTATAATGTTACATGTTAGTTAAGTAACTAATTTTCGTGTTCATTGTCTTGAATTTACTTGCATAACCGTGCTATTACCAATTTTGTAATGGGTGTCCCTGCTAGCGGGACCTCGGTCCCTTTAGGGTTCTTCCTTTTGTGCTCTGTCAACCTTTCTGTGCTGTTTGACCTTCATATTATGTTTGCATAATTGGTTGTTCAGTATCCAATAAAATTTTTGGTTATGGTTATGGTATATATATTGATCAATCTCTCACATGGAATGACCATATTGTGAATATTTCACTAAAAATAGCAAAAAATATAGGAATCTTGTCAAGAATTGCCTATTTGTTACCTGCAAACATCAGAACTAACTTATACTTCACTATGATTCATCCATACTTAACATACTGCAATTTAATTTGGGCATCCAACTACCAATCTAGACTAAATAGACTACACACTCCGCAAAGGAAGGCAATGAGCATGATCACTGGCCTGTCTTACCTCCACAACATAGACCACATTTTCAGTCAGCTTCTAATACCAACGCTTGACCAAATAACACTTCTGCAATTAAACGAGTTCATGTATAGATACACCAACAATCAGTTGCCCCCTGTTTTTAGGAACTACTTTACCCTTACTTCCACTGTTAATCCTTACAGCCTACGCTCCTCCCAAAATTATAGACCTGTTTTTGGTAGGACCAATACAAGAAAATTTTCCATCAAATGTGCTGGCCCAATTGCCTGGAATCAAACCCCTGTTGAAATACGTGGTGTTAGAAGCTACCATCTTTTCAAATCCAAACTTAAAGATTGCCAGTTTTCTAATTTTGTGTGATAACATTTTCTGCACTCTCTGTATGTCACTCTTGTTCTTTTAGTTAACTAGTTAAGTTAGTTTACTTTATGTTATCTTATGTTTATTTAACCTTCTGCCGTGAACTTTTAGTAAGGGTGGCCCTGTTAGCGGGACCAGTTGGTCCCTTTAGGGTTTATATTGTATCCCGATTGTACCCTTCCAATTTTGTTCTTCTGTTCCAAAATGATAATTGTTTATGTTTATGTTTGGTACAATAAAAACACATGGTTATGGTTAATAATAATAATAATAATAATAATAATAATAATAAAAATAATAATAATAATAATAATAATAATAATAATAATAATAACGACGTTCAATTAATCGAGCAGGAATCAAAGAATCTGGGATTGCTATTGAGCCGCAGCAAATGCGAAATCGCGTGTCACAACACCCAGATGCCAAACAATGACCCTGCGTTCCAAGAGTTCACGAGCACAGCCCTCGAGGACATGACCTTGTTGGGTGCACCTCTAATTTCAGGTCCAGCTGTGAACATGGTCGTTAATTCAAAGGCCAATGACCTCGAGAGGGCAATCGGAAGATTATCCTTGCTTTATACACATGACGCTCTGGTTCTGCTGAGAAACAGTCTAAGTGTACCGAAGCTCTTGTACAGTCTGCGCACAGCCGTCTGCGCTGATTGCCCGGGCTTGGCTCGGTTTGATCAACTGCTGAGAGAAGGACTGTCAACCATTTTAAATGTGGACCTTGACGATGACCGCTGGCTCCAGGCTTCTTTGCCGGTGAGAGATGGTGGTCTGGGAGTTCGTTGTGCATCTACGCTGGCACTTTCTGCCTTTCTGGCTTCTGCTGCTAGTACAAGCGAACTCCAGGCATGCATCCTACCAACAGAGTCTGCTGAGGAACCATATGAACTTGCGAGTTCAGCACTCAACGCTTGGAAGACCCTGACAGATGCAGAACCACCAACAGGAGCAGCGAGTCATCGCCAGAAAGAATGGGACCTCCGATTCACAGACAAGGCATGGAAAGGTCTGCTGGATTCCAATAACAATCCATGCGACCGTGCTCGCCTGCTGGCCTCACGAGCACCTCATTCTGGAGACTGGATGCTAGCGCCCCCTGTGACTGCCCTAGGCCTGCGCCTCTCAAACGAGGATGTACGACTGGCAGCCGGGTTGAGGCTAGGAACGACGCTCTGCGAGCCACATTTGTGTCACCAATGTCAAGAGAGCGTCGACGCAAAAGGGCTCCATGGACTAACTTGTAGAAGAGGCAGCGGAAAACATCAACGACATAGCATGTTGAACGATGTCATCTGGAGAGCTCTTGGCAGGGCGAAGATTCCAGCGCAAAAGGAACCTCTCGGCTTGGTAAGAGAAGATGGAAAGCGACCGGACGGCGTCACGCTCATTGCTTGGACACGTGGTCGATGTCTGGCATGGGATGTGACAGTGCCCGACATCTACGCCAAGTCACATCTTGTCGACACATCTATCAGAGCTGGCGAAGCAGCCGAACGCGCAGCTAAGACGAAGCGGGCCAAGTATTCCACCATAACCAACACCCACGATTTCGTAGCCCTCTCCTTGGAATCCGGCGGCGCTTGGAGCAGTGAAGGATTGCGGTTCATCTCAAGAGT
>OY365807.1:58486993-58494493 GCA_959347315.1 Bimastos eiseni
ACAGCAGGCGGAATTATAACATGAGGTACTCATAAATGAATTGGGAGTATTGAACCCTTTACTCCCCCAGACAATACAACCTCTGCCTACAGGGTGGAAAATGAGGAAGATGTGTCGACCTTAAGAGGTAGCCATGAATTTAAGGTGTTAACGACTTCATTTTCTCGGCCTCAGCATATGAGGGCGGGTGATGAATCCTCTCCAACACCATCTCATCTTCTCACCGGTCAGTGTGCTCATTATGCATGAGTTGGCTGTGGAGAAGATTGGGGAGCAGGTGGAATCGAAATCTCGACACAAATGTCTGTCATGTAGGCTAACAAACAGATACACGAACACACAGACGCATCCAAACGGACACATGGTCACACACACAAACATCCATACAGGCGGACGCACATACAGACACGCACAGACAGGCACACAGAGTACGAAACTGGCTGACAGACAACAATTCATGTTCAGTGTATGTATTCCTGTATAGTTAGGAGAAAAAGTCTTCTCTCTATTTGACATCGTTGAAAAACGCTGCTAGTAAAATAGTGGTTCAACAGTTATCTTAGCACGATTCATATAGCGCCTCTTGAAGAATAGGCCTTACCATTCAGACATGCTCTCAGCACGGAAACCCCGGGGAAAAAGAAACGATTTCAAAGAGCGAGAGACCGATACGGAGAAGCCTGTCATCAGTTTAGTCCAGCGGTTCTCAACCCTATTAGTCCTGCGACCCCCTTATGATATTTCATAAGTTGTGGCGACCCCCAACTAAGATCCTTATTATGTTACTGCATGCACCGTAGTTTTACTATCATGTATTTCACCTCTTGCCATTTGTTTGATAATCCACACACCTCATGCATAACAGCACCATAATTAATTAATTAATTAACAGAAGAAATTATAATTTGTTAGTGACAATTACTTTATAAAAATGAATCAGAGTACGGGATCTGGAGAAGGCTATTAGTGTAGGAGGAAAATGGATCAAGATGCTGAGACTGCATATGACCAGGCAATGTTGGCAAGATGTTGCATAGGTCTAACTAGTGAACAAAATATCATCTGAATATGGGATGAAAGTGCTGAAGATAAGTAAAGGAATGGAGACAGTAGTCAGAATACACACTGGAGGAAAAGAGATAGAGCAGGTGAAAGAATTCTGTTACATAGAGATCGAGTGTGATCACGCCAGAAGCCAAATGTCACAGGGAGATCAAGAAAAAGGATCGCATTAGGAACAGAGGCGTTCACAACAAGGAGAGAACCATTGAGATGAAAACTACACAGGAATCAGATTATCAGAAGACAAGAAGGAAAAAGACTCTGATATGGCGTGTGGTGCTGTACGGATCAGAGAGATGGACTATTAGAAAAAAATGGAAGAAGACTAGAGGCTTTTGAAATGTGGACATGGAGAAAAATGGAGAAAATTAGCTGGACAGAACACAAAACAAATGAAGAAGTTTTTAAAAAGATTGGAGAAGAAAGAACCCTGTTACGCACAACAAGAACGAGACAAAGAAAATGGATTGAACATACACTGAGAGAAGACTCACTACTAAGAACAGTCATAGAAGGAAAAATGAAGGGAAGAAGGACCAAGACAGATGATGGTTGACTGGGTGATGACAGATGGATATGGACAGCTGAAAGAAGAGGCCCAACAGCGAGAGGAGTAGTGACGTCGGACATATGAACCTACCGAAGAGGCAGAGAACTAGAAGAAGTGCAAGAAAAGGTAAAAATTAATTTAAGTCGCGCTGTTGAAGTAGTTGAATTATAATCTTGATTGAATATTTATTAAATATAAGAGAACTGCGCTGACTATGCCGTAATGAAAATATGTTTCTTTTAAATTCTTGAGGGTTCCAGGCGACCTCTGGCAAATCGTAAGGCGACCCCCACAGGTTGAGAACCGCTGGTTTAGTCCTTGGTGATGGAGGAAGGTCATTCCAACAACAGCACACGTTTGCTGTTGTGGGAATGCCCTTCCTACATACATACATACATACATACATACATACATAAATACATAAATACATACATACATACATACATACATACATAAATACATAAATACATACATACATACATACATACATACATACATAAATACATACATACATACATACATACATACACACATATATACATACATACATGCATGCATACATACATACATACATACATACATACATACATACATACATACATACATGCATACATACATACATACATACATACATACATACATGCATGCATGCATGCGTACATGCATACATGCATGCATGCATACATACATACATACTTACATACATACATACATACATACATATACATACATGTACATAGGCTACACATCTTATTTGTTTTTTCAGTAGCTAGTTTCTCATTCCAGCCTCTGCAATTTCACAACCATCTTATTGCGTATTGTTCTAGAAACTGTAGACAATAATTATTATTATAGGGGTTAAAGCGAATCTGAATACTAATTATTACTCGGGTCACGTGATTCCACACCCTTGTTTGATTAACTGATTAACTGTTCAAAGTTCGCAATTAAAGCATTTGATACCAACATGGTGATCCATCGCTATGCACGTGATGTTATGCAATCAAAAATTTATATAGCGCCTCTACAAGATATCTACTCAGAGGCACTCACTCCGCTAGCTTTAATGATGTCAAATGTCACCGTGATCAAGTAAAGAATCTATTAGCAAAACTATGCGCAGTAAGCTGAACAGAGTCATAAGTGATGGGCACACGCGCACTCGTGGAACCAACCAACAGATTCCTGTAGACAGCTGTCGAATGGCGAACTTTGACGCAGTCGTTGTCTCCAGCCCCATTCATTTGACAATTATTATTATAATACTCCATACTTCTAAAGCGCCACTCGAAATCCATGTTAAGGGCACTGACTTATTCGCGAGCGCTGTCTTGAGTCAGAGGGGTTGTTCACAGGGTAGTCCGAGGGAGGTCAGAGTCCGGTTTCTAGAGGGTCAGAAGAGGCAGGGCAGAAGTGTAACAAGCGGGAGTCACCGCCCCCCTCCAGTTTCAAAACTGGGGGAGCAAAGCCCCAGTTTTAGTGCTCAGTGCCCCCATGTGTCCCCCAAATCGGTTCTTTTTTATGTTTCTCCAATGGGTTTGTAAGATGACTTTGATTAAGATAATTTAGGCCCCCCATTTTTCAAATTTCTGGGGGCGAAAAAAAAAATTTCCGCTTCGCGCAACAGTTTTTAAATTATACCCCCACTTTTCAAAACCTTGTCACACCTCTGAGGCAGAGTAGCTGCTAGGAGGGTGTCGTTTTTGTGGACGGCTAATTATGTGAGTCTGGGTAAGAGTTTTTGAAAAGTTGAGACTTAAGTTTCGAATGGAAAGCCCGATGGCTACTGGATAAAGGACACATTTTCTGTGAATTGAACAACCTTGACGTAAGCTTTTAATCAGATGCAATATAGCAACAAGAACAGAATTGCGATTACTATTATCATTATTATTGTTATTATTATTATTAGTTTTTTTCCTCTGGGTACATATGATTCCTCTGGATTCAAAAAATCAGGGAGACGTTGTTCTGGACTGGCCAGTCTTCGCATATGGTTTTATTTATTGGAAAATGTGCTATAATTGTTATTATTGTTATTATTATTGTTATCCTTATTATTATTATTATAATAATAATTATAATAATAATAATAATTATTATTATTATATTTATTATTAAAGAATAATTATATTTTGTTAATATATTCATTGTTATTATTATTATATTTATTATTAATAATTATATTTTTGTTAATATATTTATTGTTATTATTATTATTTTTTAAATTATTATATTTATTATTATTATTATTATTATCATTATTATTATTATTATAATCATCACTATTATTACTCATTTAGTAAACACCACCATCTGTGCCAAGTATCTATCAATGGTGATTATTCTTTTAAGTGAGGGACTTCCTCCTTGAGCTGCTTTTGCCATCACATAAGTGATTTCTCAAACTCGTACTTTCCCCTTCACAATGGGAGCGACCCAACTAATCTCGTGCCAAACACTTCTCTTTGCCGTTGATCTACTCGCCCTCTTCACTAAATCCTGGTCAAAAGGATATCACCCTGCCATCCAATCTCTGTTGTAAACACACCCTTGGCCTAATTTGGACACGTGTTCAATGTTATGTTGGACCGCTTCGTTAAATGCCTGTTTTAAATATTCTTGAGAGGATAATGGTAGGCCTACACGAATAATCAGCCTCGTGACTCTGTAGAACAACCTTTCCCAAACTGTGTTCCGCGGAACCATAGGGTTCTGTGATGTGATGACAAATGTTCCTCGGAAGAGGTTCAGTGTGAACAGTAATTTTCAAACAATTTAATGTCACCGATACTGTAATAGTTTTTAATCTAAGCTACATGTAGGTATACACTTATAATTGTCTGCATTCTCAAGCGTTTATATGTCTTAGCTTTGAACGGGGTCACCGCAATAAATCTGCTATTAAAAGGGTTCCACGGCCCCAAAAAATTGTGAAACATTGCTGTATAACATTGAGATTACCATAACGTTGATGATGATCTCCGTTTATTAGTAATACAACGTTTGAACACCGCAACATATAGCAACAAGATATTTCATCAGCAATAATTGATCCTTGACAGTCAAATATGAGCATTTTGGTGAAACTATTCAATATAGTATGTGCTTGCTTGCTCACTTGCTTGCCTTGTTGGTTACTTATTTACTTACTCACTTACACACTTCCTAGTGATACACGACCTCCCCAGTACGCTTCTTATCTTGCTCCCCGCCTCTCCTATCTTCTTATCTTACTTACGCTGCGTGGGTGTACACCTAGTTACAGCTTACCCAATTACAGCAATCATTGGCTTGCAATATCAGAACGCTAAACTCGGGGTACCAGCGGAATAACGCTCCAGATAAGGTCTTTTGAATCATGCCGGATGATTGCATGATCCTGTTGCGGGGTTTTCTCTTTGCTGTGCGACTACACCCAGACAGAGTTTCGCTGTTGCACTTTCTCCAGGGTCGGATTGATGCATAAGCCAACTAAGCCACGGCGTAGGGCCCCGGGCTGAGGAAGGGCCCCGCCATTCCCCCAAAATAGACAAGGAGCCTGTAAACAAGAAAAATAGAAAGAATAAAAAACTGCAGTCAAATTTTTTGAAAGTTTTGTACTAAACCCTATTATAAAACGATGAGATAAATTATGTCCAGAAAGTTTGGGTTCACTAAGCTTACTGTATATTGACGCGGATATTGTGAGAGAAATACAGTTTCACGATATTTGTTGTGATTTTACAAGCCAAAAATTAAAAAAATCTTTTAAAGAATAAGAATTTATTGAAAGTGTGCACTTTTTCATCTACTTCTTTATTAAAATAAATCATATTGTCACAAATGATAAATGTAAAAAATTGCAATTGTTAAATTTAAAATTGGTGTCTTGTCTGTACGATTCGTTTGTCCGCGTAACAAAAGCCCACATCCACTTGCTGGCTTAGGGCCCCATTGAGCCTTAATCCGTCCCTGATCTTCTCCGTGGCAGCACTCAATAGATAGCTCTGCAGCTCAGTGTCCTGTTCTGGCTGCTCTGTCAGCTGCTTAATTGCATTGTATTGTATTTAAGCATTTGTATTGCGCCTCTGGTAGGATGAACCGTTCAGAAGCGCTGCCAGTGCGCAAGGCCCCGCGAGAAGAAACATGCAGGTTTTGAGAAAAGCAAAAGAGGATGAGAGACTGCCAGATAGAATTTTTGAGCGAACAAACGATGAAAGAGCATTCCAGAGAAATGGATCAATTGAAGCAAAGGATCGCGACAGAGTTCGAGGAACCAAGAGGTCAAGTCTATTGAACGAGCGGAGTGGACGGAGGTTGATCATGGTTTCGATTAGTTTTTAGACTCGTGGAAATACGCAAATCCGAGGAGTGAACACAAATGGAGCTTATTGCTTGGGCCTGGGGGCCGTTCACATATTATATAACGCTCGGGTTTAGGTGGGTGGGTTCCTCTTTTGTTAGCGTTATATTGTGCAGGGTGGAGGTAAGTTGAAGGTTACGTTATATAACAAACTTTCTCAGTTTATGCTATTTAGCCTGTTTGCCTGCCAATGGGAAACTCCATGTATCACGGACCTTCATTGTTTAATCGAAGTTCACAATACGTTGTGAACCAAAACTAGCACCATTAGCTGCCACCTGGCGAATTGATTTGACGTTTTTACTTATTATTTATTAATCCACTTTTAACGATTTCCTGATTACAATTTTAACAACTTCCTGTGCATAGCTTTAAATGCTCTTAGATTCAATTCTGAGTGCTTTGTTTTGATTCTGGTTTGAATTTAAATTGATTCACTTGAAATGATTATTTCGCTAGGTATTATCAAGATGTTTGATTTCATTTTCTATAGTATGCGTAAATAGTTTGTTTGCTTAAATACCCAGTTGTAGTTCCAACATACACTCTGTATACATCATACGCTATTAAATAAATAAATACCTGATAGTGCAATATTAGACCAATCCATCGACTACCCGATTAGTTACCGTAATTAATACAAGTGAATTTAGCGCCATTAAACGTCCGATTGCTAAGATGCAGACTAGCTCCATACACCCAGTTTAATCATCAGTAGCACGAGAGAGTGCACAATTTTAAGGTAGCTTTTGTTACATAGCTAATTGGGCGTATGATGATTTTTACTGCAGTTCTTGAAATGGATTAAAGACAATTATCAGCTGAATCACTACTATTGAAGTGCTAACTAACATCGTATTGTTATAAAAGTTTTAAATTGTGCAATACAATTATGTCGATTGTATGTCTTTTAATGTGCCTATAGACTGGGGTGGGGTAGGTAGCATATCTGTTATATAATATAGGGGTGGGGGTCACAGATGCTATTATATAACGTTATTAGGGGTAGGGGGCGGGTCAAACTTCATGATTTTATGCGTTATATAAAATGTGAACAGCCCCCTGGGATTGTTTGCTGCTGTAATTATCGTAGCCTGATATAATATTCGGATAATTACACATTTTCAATAAATTTTCGTCGAGCCGTATACTAACTTAGGAGACTCCAGCTTTTATGCCCCCTAATCTTTGGCCGTCAAATAGCCTGACTCAAATCCGGTTCATTACAAGCTTTGGGGATGATGTAAGACTAGGTTTACAGAGAAATATCAGAGACATTGAAGAATTCCGTCATTGCTGGATGACAGGAACTATCATATTTTAAGCAGTATTAGATTGTTTTCTGTATATGTAGTGTGTGATGTCGTATTGTATTGTATTTTGTATTGTATTGTGTATTGTATTGTATTGTGTATTGTATTGTATTGTATCCGAGCATTTGATTCTGTGAATCTTCAATTGTTCCGCTCAATTGCAGCGTTCGACTCCACTCGGGCGTACTCGGTCTTTCTCGGTCTCTGGCTCAAATCGTTGATGATTTATT
>OY365807.1:58504493-58548683 GCA_959347315.1 Bimastos eiseni
TGAGCCATTCCAGTTTGGCGTGGTCTTTCGTCAGGCGGATAACTATCCGGTCGACATCTACTTCATCATGGACGTCTCGTTTACGATGAAGAACTACAAGGACACCCTTTCCAATTTCACTGAACAATTAGGTTCGAAGCATTCTTGGTTCTATGGTGATCACATTTCTCTTCTACCATTCCGGGACAGCACAGTTTCTCCAATCTAATTCAAATTCAGTTGGGAGCTCGGTTCATTGGGATGAGCGCTATACTTGCGCAATGACCCAGATGAAATCCATTTCAAGATTTTTGAAGTAAAAAAGCATCTATTTGAAGTTTCTTAATTAAAAACTCTAATTTCAAGAAGTCAAATGTCACATTATCACGTAAGTTAATAATTTTCTTAAAGTAGAGCCTTATTATGACAGGGAACACAGCACTACGACGATGATGCAAATAGGACATAGTCCTTGAATCTACACACCTCAATTGACTGCAACTTAAGCCCTGTCCAAGGCTTTCTAGTCCAAGCTACAATATACCAAATGCACGGGAAGCATCATGTCACTCCTATCCTAAAATAACTGCGTTATCTAAAAGTTAGTGAATACACAACCAAGTACTATGACCAACCTCCAACACCCCACTGCAAGTTCAATAATGTGCTCGTGAACTCTTTACCATTCAGCCAACTCGTTCTACCCGATCATACTCCAATCTCAGACTTTCTCGATCCCCGGTCCATTCTCATCTCAAGTTCTCCAACCGAGGCATATCCCACAAACGCACGACGACCTTCCTCTCACCTCTTTTCGGTTCATCTACGTCATTGTCAATCAGTTATCTTTACCTGTCCCAGATTCTTCTATCATCCCTCGAACTTTCAACTCAGAACTGAAGTCTGACCTCTTCAAGAATTTCTACTCAGCCTCATTTGATCATCCACCTTTCAATTCTAAGCGACATTCACCTTAGCATCTGCTATGCCTCCTCTCACTCTCAGGCAGCCAGACTCGGACCTCATTCGGACAACACTTCTGACTTGACGCAGCACTCGATAATTAATTGTGCCCTGCGCTTGGCTTCGAGTGGCACTTAAGATGCTTGGAGTTCACGATTATGATTACAATTAGACATAAACCCAATAGCAGCTATTTCAGAATGTAGGTAATTAAATTATCGTTAATTAATAACGCCGAATGAGTTGGTCACTACAACCGTATGCATTTCCTCATTTTGAAAGGGTGCCCTGAAAACTAAGCCCGAGTGCGACAAGAAGACTAACTTCGGCACTGGATCTGGATGTTATTTCTACTGTCAGATAATAGGAAAATTAAAATGGCATCTTCTACATGTTTGATCATAGAAACGTCATTCCGGGAAGTTAAATTGTCCCGGAATGGACCTGCCCGGGACGCAGAACATTTTGATCAATTCCGGGACTGTCCCGGCCAATTCGGGACCTGTGGTCACTCTATTTGGTTCCGCTTTTGAGTAACATACTGATTTATCAATTGTGACTAACATTCTTTTATCATCCGTGGTTATGTTTTCACCAAACTCAGAGGATAAATCTTCTGCAGGCGAAAGTTCTGCCGCAAAAACAGATGAAAATGTTACTTCAACGGCCGAACACGTACAAATTTAGCGATCGAAGACCTCTACGCATGTGCAACTTTGGCTTGACCCAACACCGGGCGTTTGCTGTTGTCGATCCATCTACCTGGATTGATCTGTCTCCATCATTAGTACTAAACCAATGACTGGCTTCTCTCCATCGGATTCTCACTCTTTAAAGGCGTTTCGTTTTCCCTCAAGGCTTCCGCGTTGAGAGCGCCTCTGAATAGTTGTTCTGCGAGAGGCGCTATATAAATCTAATGATACGATTTGATTGACAGGATTATTCTTTGCACAGCTATGATGTAGATAATACATTTATTGTTGATTATGTGCTTTACACGATCCTTCTAAACATGCATAAAAATCGTTGACATTTTGTGTTTCAGTAACAAGCATTCGAAGCATAACGACCGACTTTCGTCTCGGGTTTGGTTCATTCGTCGATAAGACGATACTTCCATTCATTCTAACGGGATATAACAAGTTCGTATATAGTCTAATATAATCTATTTTAAACCAGTGCAATAGAGTCAAATATAGTTTAATATGGTTCAATCTAATCTAATATAATCTAAGCTAATCTATGTCTGTTCTGATCTAGTGTAATCCTGACTGGGTTGATATAATCTTATCTAGTCTAGTACAATCTAATCCAATATTTAAATCTGGTCTAATATATATATAGTCTATAGCCCAATATAGTACTAATGCAATCTAGTTTAATAGAGTTCAATCTAATGGTTTTGATCTTATATATATATATATATATATATATATATATATATATATATATATATATATATATATATATACATATATATATATTGCGCCTCTGAGTAGATATCTTGAAGTGGCGCTATATTGAGTATTTTTGATTGATTGATATATTCTAATCTAATAATATTATAGTCTAATTTAGTTAACTCTTATCTTGTTTAATCCAATCTAGTGTCTGGGTCTGTTAAAATCTAGTCTAATCCTGCCTAATATGGTCTAATCTTTTGTAGACTGATACAATCTAGTCTATGTCGGTTCAATTCCAGTATTGTCTAGCGTATTATCATCTAATCCACAACGATTCGATTGGTTCATTAGCGGTCCATTTAATATAGCAAGCACCGAGTAGGGCCTACTGGTTTGAATTTAATGGATGAGGTATAATCCATATTCACTATGCTAGTTTTAAACACGATTGACTGCGGACAGTGATAAAACAGTTGAACTGAATTATGGAACTGAAAGAGACAGAATAGTGAAGATCGAAGTTGGAGATGTATGGAAGGAAATTTAGGTGAAGCGTTTGTATAGAATAGAAACAATGGTACAAAGAAGAATATAGGACCTGTTACATAAGTGTTTGGATAGACCGGAATGAAGAAAACGTGAATAGACGGAATGGAATAAAATAGTAGGAAATGTAAGACGAAATTGTAGACTAAATGGAATTGAATGGAATGGGTAGATTTAGAAGAGAATTGAACAGAACATATAATGATGCAAAGGAATAAAAGATAGAAGAATGGAATATTATAGAATCAAATAGATTATAATGCGATAGAACAGAACGGTAATGGTGCAAGGTCGCCTTGTAGATAGCGCTATATAAGCTAATGCTGATAAGTTCAGAGGAAATGTAGCTTGGCTATAGAACAAAAGGAAATATAATTATTCCAAACTGAAATAATTTGGTCTACCATAGAATTTAATCTAATGTACTATAGACTGCACGTATAAGACTATAATGCAAAAAGAATGGCACTAAACGAAATAGAGCTGGCTATACCACAACTAGAACCTCACAGTTAACTGTAATTCAATATATTATAGACTGTAATGCAATAGACCAGAACTAAATGATATTCCAGAGTCAGATAATTTGGTCTTCCATAGAATTTATTCTCATGTATTTTTCAGTGAAGTTCCCGACCAATGCAATGCTGTACAGAGTTGTCGACTACCATATGGCTTCAAGAACGACCTTGGCCTTACGACAAACGAAAGCGAATTTAAGGTTGCAGCTGAGTATCTATCAATAGCTTACCTTGTTCAGGCATAATAACCAATACAACTTTGCCATCGTGAGGTAATAATGGCCAATGAATCCTTCAATGGGATTGACGTTTGATCAATTACAACGTCTGCAGAGTTTGATAAATTTGACAACGTCCTGATACATACGTACATAAAAACATGCATAGATACAAACAATTATACATGCAGACAGTGACATACATACATACATACATACATACATACATACATACATACATGCAGACATACATACATACATACATACTTACATACATACATGCAGACATACAATCATTCACGTGCACGTAAGCATTAGTGAAATGTTTCATTAGACAATAGAATTTAAGATGTGGTTTTTCTTGCGTTATAGAGGCTTGTGGCTGAACTTAAAATCTCAGCCAACCTCGATGCCCCCGAAGGTGGATTCGATGCCATCATGCAAGCCATCGTCTGCAGGGTATATATCGTATCGTATTGTATCTCTAGATTTATATAGCGCCTTTCTCAGAATAACTACTCAGAGGCGATCTAAGCACGGAAATCATGGGGAAAATAAGAGACGCCTCTAAAGAATGAGAAACCGATGGAGAGAAGCCAGTTATTAGTTCAGCCCTTAATGATGGCAGAAGCTCATTCAAGGTAGATGGACCCACAATAGCAAACGCCCGGTGATGGGCCAAGACAGTCTTAGTCCTAGGAACAAAAAGATCTCAAGACGGTCAACAGCGCGCAAAGAACAGGATGAAGTTGCAGAATTGCTTTCGCAAAGAGTCAGAGAGATATCTCGGGGCGCAGCCTGGGTGGGCTTTGGAAACCAGAAAGAGGATCTTGTAGTGGATACTCGGAGTGATAGGAAGCCAGTGCAAGACCATAAGCATGTATGTAGAGATTTGCGCAAAGCGAGGGATTCGGGCTGTGAGTCTAGCTGAAGCATTTAAGACCAAATTGAAAGGGTGGAAAAACGCTATGTAACGATAAGTGCACAATGCATACAGTAGGTGTACTAGGAGACTTGACAACAACTCCTTCAACAGTTCAGAATCACTCACACGATGATCACGATCATACGACTAACATCGTTGGCGCTGAACAATTGTGAGTGAAGGGCTCTCGCAGGGTCCCAAGACACGGTGGTCGATATAGGTCACTGAAATAATTAGGCCATCGTTGGAACACGAACCGAGAATCTTGCGCACAGTGTAGCGTCGATAAACTCTGAAGAAGCCCATTCCGGAACAATTCCAAGTTCCCACTGTTATTAATGATTTATGCAGTTCACATCCATACATAAAATAAAGGTTTTTACTTTAGTTTTCTGCCTTTTCGGCAGGTTCCTAAGTCCAATGTCACCCATCTCTCTGTTCTGGGCCTTCTCTATCATTACCTTCCATCATCCAGTACAACATCGTTTCTATCGGTCTTCCTCTTGTTTTCTTTCCCTTCATTTTCCCTCGATGATGTTTCGCAGTAGCCTAGATATAAAAGTACACTGGCATTAAACTTAATACAAAACGCATTCTGCTAAGCTTATGAAGTTATGAATTTCGAATGTCAGCTTATTAGTAGAAACACTTATTAATTATTATGATGGTGAATATTGAGAACTACGCTGTCGTGTTGCTCATATTGCCTGGATATGAACAGTGTCACTGAAGCGCTTAATCTTTTGTAATTGCTTAGCTTAGCCAACCTATTACTAGATATCAGGGACAAATTAAGCGCGACAGCCTGGGTCGATTCCGGGATTGCCGGGCATTCCGGGACGGTTGGCAACCCTAGAAAAGTGGTGCATGGAATGCTGACTCAAACTAAAATGGCTGATATGTTTATGTTTCTTTCTCAGAAAGAGATTGGCTGGAGAGAAAAATCGAGGAAGATTATCCTTTTCTCAACCGATGGCAGCTTTCACTACGCAGGAGACGGAAAAGTCGGTTGATAATATTATTATCAGGGTTAGGAATTAGGTTAAGGCTAGGAGGGATATGGGTATGGGCAGAGGAAGGAGTAATTTCATGGTCACTCCTATGATTAGGAATCGGGCCTCGGTTAGGGTAGGGTTGGGCTAGAGTATAGGGTAGTTTCAGAGGGAACGGACAATTACCCCCGGACAATTGACCCTTCCAACTAGGACAATTGCCGCCCTGTTAGACCATAAGCTCGCCCAAGCAAAATATGCGTACATACATACATACATACATACATACATACATACATACATACATACATACACACATACATACATGCATACATACATACATACATACATACACACGCGCACGCATACATACATACGTACATGCATGCATGTGATGCATGCATGCATGTATACATATACATGCATACATGCGTATATACATATAGGGGGCAATTGTCCGGGGAAATATCCGGTGGGGGCAATTATCCTAAACTCGTTCCAGGATTGTTCGGTAGCGGTTGGGTTATGAAAAACTTTGCCTAAAGTAAGATGTAGTGGTTTTATAATGGGTTAGGATTGTGTTAGGGTGGGGTTGGGCTTGCGTATGGAGTAACTCCAGGATTGTGGGTTGGGTTTGGGTTATGGAAAGTTTTGGATAAAGTAAGAGTTAGTGACAGTATACTGATTACTGGGTTAGGGTTGGGAAAGAGAAGGGTTGGGCTGGAGTAAGAGGTAGTTGCAGGATTATGGGTTAGGGTTGGGTTAATGATCACTGGCCGGGTTTACTATAAACTGGAGCACAAATTGTGTGATAATTATATAATTATTGTTTTGCAATCGTTTATGTTGTGGTAATGTGGATTTTTTCAACTATCAGCTTGCGGGCATTGTTCTTCCAAACGATGGAACTTGTCATCTGAACGCGAGTGGATATTACAGCGAGTCGAACAATCAGGTTATTTTCAAAACGTAGTTTGGTTAATTAATATAACGTAGGTTAATTTTCGTAATCAGGTCATTTATCTCAGACGTATTGAGGTCAATTCAAATGCGGGCCTGTTATGCTCGTTGGTCTTATTGTTTACTCGGGTTTGATTCAAATGTATTCTTGCTAATTTATTTGTTCAAGTTAAGAAGAGTAATAAGAGGAGGGAGGGAGGGGGGGAGGAAGAAGAAGAAGGTGAAGATGATGAAGAAGATGATGATGAATATGCAGATAAAGGCGAAGGTGATGACGACGGCAAATTTTACAATTCGAAAGTAGAAATGTCCAAAGATATGAATCTAAAGTAAATTTTGCTCTAAAAATAGTCACGTTCACTTAGAAATTCTCATGAAAGTGTTTCGTGACATCTTTCATGTCGCCAGAGCGTTCCGTAAGTGAACCTTTCATGTGACCAACAGAAATAAAATTTCGCTTTACTTTTTAAACCACGTGTTTCATTTTAGGACTACCCGTCGATCAATCAGTTGGCGCAGAAGATTTCCGATAAGAAGGTGATCGTGATATTCATGGTCCCTGAGCAGCAGGTGGCTCTGTATAAACGCCTTTGTGAACACATTCTTGGTAGCAGCGTCGGTCAACTGCTCGCCAACTCATCGAACGTCATCGATCTCGTCAGGGATAACTACGACGTGTGTACACTCGTGTTATCATCGTTTATGTCGTCTTTGTCATCATAGTTATTGTTGTTGTTGTCGTTGCAATGGTTGATATTGGCGTCGTTGTTATCGCGATCATGTTTGTCGACGTCTCCCTTATCATAATCCTCATTCTCTTAATGACCATCGTTGTAGTTATCATCATCATCATCATCATCTTCTGGTTCGTAGTCGTCGCATCCATTGTTGTCAAAATCGTAATCAGTTTCATCAGCACCATATTCAATTTTTTTAGAACATTGATACTTTTTTCCTAAAGTATAGTTTCATCGCTCCGTTCTTTTGTCCTTTTCCAATTCAATTTTCCTTTCGCTTATACTATTTAAATCTTTTGGTCGCTGTGTAGGTTTCATGATAGACCCACAGAATTGAGTTTTCAATTAGGAATGATACTTTGAAACAGGGGACACAAACCATGCACAATTACCCTCTCTTGCTGTTACGTATCTCTGGTACATGGAGCCCTACCTTGCGGGAACCTGTCTCTTTAGGATTTTTGTTTGTATGAAATTAATTAAAATTATCATTTATTACTAGACAAAAAGGTTCTCCTATTTTTAAATCATTGCAATAAATAATAGTTGAACTGTCTATGAATGATCATTATCATTGGCTACAATGAGCGGATTGATTGATCGATCGACTGACTGATTGATTGATCGATCGACTGACTCATTGATTGATCGAATGAATGATTGATTGCGTTTTAATATTGACAGAGGATCCGGAGTGCTGTTGAGCTGAAGTCGGAGGGTCACGGTGACCTTAGAATCGACTTCAAGGTCCAATGTCCATCGTAAGTTCTTCTCTAGCAACTATACCGTCTGATATATCTTAGGTCCTTTATCGCTGCGCCATCGTTTTTGCACTATGCGACAATAATTAACTGTTGTGGATTGAATGCATACACGAAATTGCTAGGTTCAGAAGCAGGCCCTCCTCTCTATAATAGTTGAAAACCCTGAAACATTTGAAGGCGTTTATTCAGTGCAGTGGCAAAATTATTCAGTGCTGGAGTTGTAGACATTTAGAATATGGTTTGGATAATAGTCTCTGCTGAAGAGATTGTGGGCTATTAAGCATTGCAGGTTAATTTGCAGTGGTTCTAAGTTCTAATACAAACTTCGGAACCACTTTACACCCTTGACATTTTATGTAATGTCATATGACGTTATGTGATGTGATGTGATGTTATGTGATGCTATTTGATCCTATTTTATGTGATGTGATGTTATGTGATGTGAGTTGGTGTTATGTGATTTTGATGTTATGTGATGTGATGTCGTGTTATATTAAGATGTGAACCTTTCACGGTATGTTCTGTTGCAGAGGCGAAATAGATTCAAAGGGATGCACACGCATTGAAATCGGCAAACTGGTAAGTCTTAATTGCTTACTAAGATAATTGCCTCATAATTCATCATAATTCATTTGCAAATGAATGAGCTGATGCCTCAATGCGTGAATTGTTCCTGATCTCTGGCTTCCATACAATGTAGTCATAGGTCTGTCGTGGATGTAAATTCTGGTTATCTTCTTTCATCCGCCTTGATTTGGTTATACTCTGCTGATGTTTGATAAAAGTTCGTCATTAGGCCTACGTGTACTCTGGTAGCGCCAGTCTCAAACCTCGATAAAGGAGGTGGGTGACGCAAGTCGCATACATATGATGTATATAGCATCATTGAACGACAACGAACAATTATCCATATAATTACCTGAATCACGTGCTTTGTCCGTCATATCTAAGGTACGTGATTGGACAGAAGTTGACCTAAGACGTGTGATTGGACAGAGGTCGACCTAAATATTAGAAATTGACCTAAATATTTGCAGCACAAATGCGCGTGATTGGACGAACAGTGCCAGTTTCAGTTGAATTGCTATCCGACCAGTGATTCTTCACGGGTCAATAACGGATAGTAATAATCAGAGGTGTAACAAGCGGGGGCAGGGGGGCACCGGCCCCCCAGTTCCAAAACTGGGGGAGCAACGCCCCACTTTTAGTGCTCAGTGCCCCCATGTGCCCCCAAATCGGTTCTCTTTATGTTTATCCAATGAATTTATTTTTAAAATTATGCCCCCCAATTTTTAAGACTTTGTTACACCTCTGGTAATAATAATAATAATAATAATAATAATAATAATAATACGCGAGATCAATTGACATGGAACCAATAATGGAAACTATTGTAATGAAAATAGTAATACAATGGTCAAGAAAATAACGAAGACAATAGAACTAGTAATACCAGCAGTTATAACAACAGTCACAGCAATAGTAGGCCAATCGCAATAAAATTGTAATAAGAATATTGATAAACGTTGATACAAATGCTTCGGTTTTTCTCTCAGGTGAACTTTAATGTAACCATTTCATCAGATTCGTGTCCAAGCAATCGTTCTCTGTGGAATAGAACCTTCAAAATCTATCCTGTTGGTCTTACAGAACATCTAAATATCAACCTCGAATTGATGTGTGAATGTCCGTGTGAGCTTCCAAACGAGAAGGTGAGTAATCGGTTGATTGAACTAGATGCGTAGCCTACAATTGGCTTAGGTCTAGGTGTAACTGTGTACTGAACATTGCAACAGCCAATAATGTGAAAGCCTGATTGTAATTCTATGCTTTTAAGATGTAATTACAAGCATTTCCTGTTTTGCTTTTGCCAACGAAGCAAAATTTAAAAAAAATAAGTTTCATCCCAACGTCGTTACAATATGCCCCGACCCGTGTTACAACCTAGTGGGGCAACTTGTGACACCCGACGAGGCTCGTTATTTTGTAGCTCTAAGCTATATTTGATGTCGAAACCATTTAATATTTTGCCATTATGGAGCCAACATCTTAGGCTATTGTTTGATGTGAAAAGATTACAATTATTCTTCTTACAAATACCAAAAATTGGGTTAAATTCGAAATTTGTTACATTCATCCCGTCTCCCCTATGAACCATGTGTTGAGCGACCACTAATATTAGAAATGATGGTGCTAGTATTAATAATACTAAAAATGCTTAAATATAATACAGAACGACATCAACTTAAGTATACCCAACATCAATGGTTTATCTTTTCAGAAACAGAAGAGTGCCTATTGTAGCAATACGGGTATTTACGAGTGTGGTATCTGCACTTGCGATAAAGGCTACTATGGCAAGAAGTGCGAATGTGGCTCCGCGAACGCGGAGAATGACCAGAACGATATGCCTTGTCGATTGTAAGTTAAATACTCTTGCGAACAGTAACAGAAACATTAATAATTATAACAGTATTAACGATTTTATATCGATAATAATAAAAATGAATTACGGATTGAAAATCCAACAAGATGGCCGCCGTCTGTATATTGCGTGAGAGCTTTAGGCAGGGACGTCATTTCAGCTTTTTTTAGAGTGGAGGGGGGAGGGGCAAGCAAGAATTTTTCTGGCGATGGGAGAGTTGTTTCAAATTTGTTTTGGTTTGGTTTTTGTGTTTTCAGTGGTACCAAAAGATTTGATTTGTTAAATCTTGTATCGGCATTAACGCTGACACAGTTTTAATAACTGAAATCATTCAATTATAGGCAGCAGTAACATGATATAATGTTAATATATGAAATTTAACGAGATGTAATATTAATATGGCTATTAAATTATGACCTTGTATGCAAATTTGCACACACTATAATCTAAATCTGAAAATTAAGAGGGGCAATTGCCCCGAGCCCCCAAATGACGTCCCTGGCTGTAGGTCTACTTGGCTTTATCGCGACTTTGACGGAGCTTGTGAAGACACCTGTTAGGGTTATGGCTGTACGTGTAGGGTTAGGATTAAGGGTCTTTTGTCAGAAGAAGATTCCATATTAAGCATATCAAAGGAAAAAGAAGGAAGTGTGGACCTCACTCAACAACCCACTCAACGGGGCAAAACTAGAAGCGGTGACATGTCTCCACACACGGCAGACTGGCTTCCTAAACGCTTGATAAGTCTAATAATTAATTGCGCGAAACGAAGCACTCCAGAGAGCAGAACAGCGAAGAACCTCCGACTTATTACGTAATGTAATAAACTGTAATGTAGTGAAGTGAAATGCAAGCGAACATTTACATGTATAGAACCCTTCGAGATATCTACTCAGAAGCGCTCTCTGCGATGACCTTTACGATGTTAAATGTCATTGCTAATTAGGGGCCTAATATGTTACAATGGTTAGCAAAAGAGTGCACACTAAGCGAAAAGAGTCGCCAGTGGTGGGCCCACGTACAAGCGTGGAACCATCCAACGGATTCCCGTCGACAGCTGACAGATGGCAGGGTACCTTAGAGTCCTAAATAATCGCATATTGGATCGAAGTCAGCATTCTGTGAAATTTCTTTTGTTGTTCCGTAGAAAGAACACAAGTAGTGACGTATGTGAGGGCAAAGGTCAATGCGTGTGCGGTCAATGTGAGTGCGGTCCGTTAAATCCAGCGCAGCCTGAGAGACGCTACAGCGGAACCCACTGTCAGTGCAACGACTACAACTGCGACTATGCGTTTGGTCAAATATGCGGAGGTGAGAAATAGAAGTTTCAATGCTAACTCATCATATTATATTATATCACATGATATATATATATATGCACAATAGGCGCTTCTGATCTTTGGAAGAAGGGAGGCATTATTAAGCAGATCTCTGTCGTATCGTATTGTTTTGCAGGATCCTCGAAAGGGATGTGCCACTGTGGAAAATGCAAGTGCAACTCAAACTACACTGGTGACGCGTGTGAATGTCTGAAATCGACCGACCCATGCAATGGCCACAACGGGGTTAGGATCTCTCAGCTAATACAATACAATACAACTGGAATTTGATACCGCCCTTCTTCCAACATCTTTTGCCCAGAAGTGCACACATGCCTCGACGGCGCAATTGCAGTTGTACTGCAGAGCAATTGTGTGAAGGACTTCCTCAAGGTCCCTACACAGTGACTGACACCTCGGTCGAGGATCGAACCCGCTCGCTCAGCGCACACTGAACGTTACGGGCCGACCGCTCTAACCAATCGGCCACCATACCACACAGTTAAACTATCATTCTCGTTCCATGTTGATGGTTCGATTGAAATGAGGTCATTGCAGTCTGTAAGCGTTATTTATCTGTTCAGGAGCAGTGTAATTTCTTCCTTGCACTGGGAAGTAAGTCATTTCACTTTCTTTAGAACAGACTGTTACAGTTGGTCTCCTTTTATTTCCCTGTTTTCGTGTTTCACTGATGCACATGAAAGAGAGGAAACTGAGAGACTTCGGTCATATAATGAGAAAAGAAGTGAGTTACATGGAGAAATAACTAATCCAATAAATCTGTCCCTGGCAAATGGGAAAGGGCAGACCAAGAATGGCATGGATGGACAACATTCGAACATGGAGTAGATTGACAGTGGAGTAGCTCACAAGAAATGCGGAGGACAGAGGCGAATGGGAAAAGGCAGTTCATGAATGCGGCCGACTATTGCTACGAGGATTTCTGGAGACAAGACAGAATTATTGTTTCAGTAGATTTGTAGTCGATATTTTGGGATTATCATCATTATTATTATTATCATTATTATTATTTTTAATTTCTATAATACTACTACTACTACTAATGATAATAATAATAATAATTATTATTATTACTACTACTACTCTACCTTCTCCACCTACTACTATTACCACCACCACCACTACTACTACTAATATTAATTACATGGCTATATATTGGTGTTCCAGTTAATTTGTAGTGGCAATGGAAACTGTTCATGTGGCGTCTGTCAGTGCGCCGAAGCTTTCAAGGGAGCGTCACCAACCTGTGACGTTTGCACGGTACGCCTCACGTTAATCGCTCGTCCGTTACGGACTTCCGCTTTTCAATATGGTGCGATCTGGATGTCATCATGTCAATCATTAACACCAGAGACAACACGCTTGTCCGTCGAACATCTAGCTGTAGTTACCGCCCTTGTAACGAGCCTGAGTAAATTGCCTGCGCGGAAAAGGAACAATTACTCCTGGAGATATTCCCCGGAACATATTCCCGGACAATTCGCCCCGGAATTGTCCCCCATTTTAGTAGGACCCATCCCCATAATTTTTTTAAAGTTTTTTTATAAGTTCTCGTATAAAATGAAGACATCTTATTACTACCTCACCTAATCTCATTCCAAGTTTCCTTGTGTACCATTGCCTATTCTTTACACTGGCTTATGTCACACCCTGAACTTACATTAGCTAAATGAAGGGACCTAGGCCCTACCTTACTTTTCCTGGTAGGCCTGTAATCTTACGCTGCCTGACGTAGCCTATATACCTAACTTGATCCTACCTGACCTGACCCAATCTTTCGTGACCTGACGTTGTCTTACCTAGCCTGACTTTGGTTGACCTGTAAACGTTGTTTGTCTTCCGTGTAGTCGTGTCCGGAGAAGTGTGTGGAGAACCGCGACTGCGTCGTCTGTCACTTTCATGAGAGAAATGACCAATGCTTGAAAGACTGCACTTCAAAGAACAGAACGTCCATTCTGCTCGACGAACTAACCTGTAATAATAATTAATAGCCCTTCCATCATTCCTGTATATAGAACCCCTATGTGCAGATGTGACTATGTGTGTTTATTCAGTCGTTTATATAGCGCCTTATTGGAACCTCACGAAGTGATGTATTGTATTCTATTCTATTTAAGCATATTTAGTGCGCCTCTATAAATGTGGACCATTCTTCAGAAGCGCTGCCAGTGCGCAAAGCCCCCGCGAGAAGAAGTAGGTTTTGAGAAAAGCAAAAGAGAATGAGAGACTGCCAAGTAGAATTTTAGAGTGAACAGAAGAAGAAAACGCATAACAGAAAGAGACCAATTGAAGGAAAAGATCGAGACTGAGCCATAGAAGGTTGATGAATGAGCGAATAATTTAGAGCATAGGGTCTCCACTCGGGTGCTCCTGCAGACAGGTGTTTGACCCTGGAGAGAGGAGGAAGACGACGGCCGCGGGGTTCGCCAACCCCTCTACTGGGTGTCCCAGGTGCTCCCCGAGCGAACAGCGAAGGTTTCGAGTGAAAAGCTGTAAAAGTATGGAAATCCATAAGCGGAATTGTGTATAAACAGACAGACACTGATGCGTACAAAGTACAGACCCACCTGACCGAATGTGCAAACGATAGCCAACTGCTGTATACATGCTACCTATATCTCCAAAACCGTCCATTCGTAAAAGAAAAAGAAGTGTGGCAGAGATATGACGTGCACATGTTGGCAAATGTACAGTGCTGATGTTTTGTCCACACGCTCCTAGCGACTGAAAAGGAAACTTTCCTTGAGGGTCCTGACGCAAGTTTTTGGCCCTTTAGACCAGGAAGACGGTGGCCGCGGGGTTCGCCAACCCCTCTACTGGGTGTCCCAGGTGTTCCCGAACCAACGGTGAAGGTTTCGAGTCAATAGCTCTGAAACTGTGCAAGTGCATCGCCGGACAGAGGCACGGACAGAGGCACACACAGAAAGACAGACAGGATCTTCTGTTTGTAAATATAGATATTTGGACCATTTTGTTTCGACGAATAAAGCGACGTCAGACGACGACGTTTGCAATACATGAGCCTCACCACCATTCAGTTCTCCGCAGTTGGTTGAAGACGCCGCTGTCCCTGATGGGTTGAGATCTATGCTAACACACGGGACCGCTTCAATGGTGCCACGCATTAATTTCATTGCTACCCTGGGTAGAAAATATATTGATGTAATGTGTGCATTAATGATTTTAAGCAAAACAACTTGCTGTTGTTTAGTTTAAATACATATTTTCACTAGATTTCAGTCGATCTAAGTAATTTCATTTAAATTTATAATGACTTACTTATATTTATTATATAATAGTTATTATACATTGTTTATTTTTCATTAGTACCTATGTATGCATGCATGTACACTTATATAGCGCCATTCAGAGTCTCACAAAGATGTCAACTATAATGATAATATACTATTTTAATAATATAATAATTCACGGTTATTTATTGACACATATTTTAGATTCGCCAGAATGGGGCAACTGTAGTTTTCGTGATGAAGACTATTGTCATATTCACTCCATCTATAACTACAAGACAAACGTCATCAATGTCAAACGAACCAAAGGTAGGAATTTACCTTCAGAAATGACCTAAAAATGACCTTCGGAAATTACCTTCAGACAGGACATTCTAAAATGACATCATCCTCTAAATGAATTAAAGAATTAAATGACTTGAGATGACAATTTGAAATGACCTTCAAAAGTGACCTTAGGAGATGACCTTCTGAAATGTCGTTCACTATCATTATCCATCATCACCAACAACAACATCATCATCTTCAGTCAAGGCGTGTTCTGATGGAACATCATGGTGGTTGTGTAGAGTGCGTCTACCGGGCGAGCAACACATTCATCATCGTGTCGGTGATCGTGGGTGTCATTCTAATCGGTCTCATGGCCCTCATCGTTTGGAAGATCGTTGTCACGTTTCACGACAAGAGGGAATACGAGGCCTTTGTAGAGGAACAGTCAAAGGCCAGATGGGACGTGGTAAGACAATCAACACGCAGATAATTTAGTATTCAGTAAAATAACAATAAGAAGAAGAATATTATTATAAAGGGCTTTATTTTTATAATAGGTCGGATTAAGTTAGCATTACAAGTGTTAAATGGCATGTACAAAGGTACTCGCACGTGATAGAAGTGATAGTAGTACCAGTAATAGTAGCTGTGGTAGTGGGACTAGGCCTAATAATGATAATAATGATAATAATAACGATAATAACGATGATAACGATGATAATAATGATAAAAATGATAATAATGACAATGATAATGATAATGATAATAATAATAATAATAATAATCTTCAGCGTCAGAACGCCGCCTGCCTCTTCGGGACATTGCCACCACTCACTTAGCTCGCCCACATGGGCGATAACAGCATAATATAATAATAATATTAATAACAATAATAATAATAATAATAATAATGATAACATAATAATAATAATAATAACAGCGGATGATTTATGCGAACAAGTGCATAACAAGTAGCCTACAAATCAAAAGAATAACTTATCAAAAAGTTAACAAAATCTTCAAAAATTTAGAGAATTTCAATGATTGACTGGAAGATAATAATAATAATAATAATAATAATAATAATAATAATAATAATAATAATAATAATAATACAAACGGGCAACATCTATCTGACCTTGTCAATCTGCTCCTAAAGGGAGGTCTATCCGAAGAGGTGAATGAGGTCATCTATGGGGCAAACCTTTTAGCCCTGAGCAAGAAGGATGGAGGCATAAGACCGATCGCCGTGAGCTACACATGGCGTCGTCTGGCAGCAAAGTGTGCTAATTCGCATGCGGTAACAAGGCTGTCTCAACTGCTCGCCCCCATTCAGCTTGGGGTAGGCATTCCAGGAGGCGCTGAGGCAGCTGTCCATGCGACACGTCGCTGGATTTCCACAATGCCTGAAGACAGCGTCCTAGTGAAGCTCGACTACGCCAATGCCTTTAACACTCTGCGCAGAGATTGTCTTCTAGAGGCAGTTGCTAGAGAGATCCCAGAGCTCTACCACTTTGCTCACGCTGCCTATTCAAACCGTCCACTGTTGCGCTATGGTTCAAACACAATTCGATCCGAAGAAGGAACGCAGCAAGGCGATCCTTTGGGACCTCTGGAATTCTGTCTTGTGCTGCAACCGATTCTGATGAAGCTTCGTTCGGATCTGCGTATCGGATATCTGGATGACCTGACATTGGGAGGTAACAAGGAAACAGTGGCCGACGACGTTCAATTAATCGAGCAGGAATCAAAGAATCTGGGATTGCTATTGAACCGCAGCAAATGCGAAATCGCGTGTCACAACACCCAGATGCCGAACAAAGACCCTGCGTTCCAAGAGTTCACGAGCATAGCCCTCGAGGACATGACCTTGTTGGGTGCACCTCTAATTTCAGGTCCAGCTGTGAACATGGTCGTTAATTCAAAGGCCAATGACCTCGAGAGGGCAATCGGAAGATTATCCTTGCTTTATACACATGACGCTCTGGTTCTGCTGAGAAACAGTCTAAGTGTACCGAAGCTCTTGTACAGTCTGCGCACAGCCGTCTGCGCTGATTGCCCGGGCTTGGCTCGGTTTGATCAACTGCTGAGAGAAGGACTGTCAACCATTTTAAATGTGGACCTTGACGATGACCGCTGGCTCCAGGCTTCTTTGCCGGTGAGAGATGGTGGTCTGGGAGTTCGTTGTGCATCTACGCTGGCACTTTCTGCCTTTCTGGCTTCTGCTGCTAGTACAAGCGAACTCCAGGCATGCATCCTACCAACAGAGTCTGCTGAGGAACCATATGAACTTGCGAGTTCAGTACTCAACGCTTGGAAGACCCTGACAGATGCAGAACCACCAACAGGAGCAGCGAGTCATCGCCAGAAAGAATGGGACCTCCGATTCACAGACAAGGCATGGAAAGGTCTGCTGGATTCCAATAACAATCCATGCGACCGTGCTCGCCTGCTGGCCTCACGAGCACCTCATTCTGGAGACTGGATGCTAGCGCCCCCTGTGACTGCCCTAGGCCTGCGCCTCTCAAACGAGGATGTACGACTGGCAGCCGGGTTGAGGCTAGGAACGACGCTCTGCGAGCCACATTTGTGTCACCAATGTCAAGAGAGCGTCGACGCAAAAGGGCTCCATGGACTAATTTGTAGAAGAGGCAGCGGAAAACATCAACAACACAGCATGTTGAACGATGTCATCTGGAGAGCTCTTGGCAGGGCGAAGATTCCAGCGCAAAAGGAACCTCTCGGCTTGGTAAGAGAAGATGGAAAGCGACCGGACGGCGTCACGCTCATTGCTTGGACACGTGGTCGATGTCTGGCATGGGATGTGACAGTGCCCGACACCTACGCCAAGTCACATCTTGTCGACACATCTATCAGAGCTGGCGAAGCAGCCGAACGCGCAGCTAAGACGAAGAGGGCCAAGTATTCCACCATAACCAACACCCACGACTTCGTAGCCCTCTCCTTGGAATCCGGCGGCGCTTGGAGCAGTGAAGGACTGGAGTTCATCTCAGAGTTGGGTAGTCGAACGAGTGCTGCAACTCACGATCCAATGGAGACGTCATTTCTGTTCCAACGTATCTCAGTTGTTCTTCAGCGTGGGAACGCAGTCTGCCTCTTCGGGACATTGCCAACACTCCATTAGCTCATCATGGGCGATAACAGCATAATGTGAAACATATATGTATAATAATAATAGTAATAATAATAATAATAGTAAAATAATAATAATAATAATAATAATAATAATAATAATAAACAGCAACAATAACAACAGCAACAACATTATTTATAAGAGTAAGAATAATAACAAAGTATATAAAATGGTAATGTAATAGTGTTTTTATGATTGTAATAATATTCATAGGGATGATGGTAATGACAGTGATTGCATAGATGTAGCATTCA
The DNA here is from genome assembly GCA_959347315.1 of Bimastos eiseni. Lineage (NCBI taxonomy): Eukaryota > Metazoa > Annelida > Clitellata > Crassiclitellata > Lumbricidae > Bimastos > Bimastos eiseni. The sequence continues at coordinate 58,523,196 of OY365807.1, forward strand.
TGGTTTGGCAAAGTTAGGTTGATAATAGAGAGTTACACGCGAGGAAATTGTCTCCATCCACACACGCTGGTATATCTGCCCCCACAGTTTACAACATCACAGGCTTTGCAACCATCCACATGGTATTACCGTCTCTACTGACACCATTAACACGGTATCGCCGCTTTCCGCATGAGCCATCTCACTCTCTAATTGATTGTGAGATAACTTGAAAGGGTGCTCTATAAATCAGGCTAGTTTAAATTACATTACTTGGAATATATGTTAAAATGATCGCAATTTTCAGGCCCAGAACCCGGTCTACAAGCCAGCGACGACCAACTTTCAGAATCCGACGTACAGACCTGGGAGTACAACCCACCACTAGAAAGGGAGTCTACAACGGTTGTCTCTCTCGGTGATCACTCCTTAGCAGCGTCCAACGGACTTCTTGCGCCGGGAAATAAATATGCAACTTCGTCATCCGAACCAATATCGCAAGATATCCATCCCTTCCTCCATCAATATTTCGCCGCTCAAATATCATCAACTGCTACAAATCCCTCTGTCAATTAACTTAAGGTTTTCCACTATATATATATTAGAGTCTCATCTCTCCAGAATTCCTACACTCATACATCCACTCATGATGACTCATCCACTTTCCAACCCCCCACCCTTCGATACAAAACCCATCCTAGCAGATACTCCGCCTTTTTCTCTATCTGGTTCCTATGGCAAATCCCTCTTTGAATATAATCATTCTGGGTGACCAATACGATGCAACACCGCCCTCGTGAATAAGCTCGTGCCCTGCGATCAGCTTATAAGTAACCTCTTAAAAATTCTCTGTTAGCGATCAAGATTTTGGCCCACAAAGGACGGATTGTCGCGCACATTTCAACAGTTGATCTATCATAACCAACCTCATCGTCTGAGACGTCTCATGAGCCTCATTGTGCCAACACATGAAACAAAAAAGGGTCACACAAACTCATATCGCTAGCCACTTGATATGCACATAACTTGTCAACAATAATTGTTATTGGTTGGCTCAATATTAAACTAATTTCTTATAACTTACTTTGTTAAACTGAAATAGTTATCATCGATTATATTATTTTCGCTTGCAGCAAATGATTCACATAATGATCGCTTTCTGCTTTTCTCCTGATCAGAGGTATTTAGAGCGTAACCTATTTTGTTTCAAACATAATTCTATTATTCTTGCATACATACATACATACATACTGACATACTAACATACATGCTTGCATACATGGATATATATGTACATATATATATATCCACATATATATTGAAAATATAGATATATATAAATGTATGTACATGTATATATGTATATAATATTATTTTCACAATACATTATACATTGTCTTTTCTGTTGACAATATTGTTAGGCCAATCTTCTTGTGATAATTCAAAGGCAATTATTATAAACCAGAGACTGATGATCTCCTAGATCTGTTATAGGCCCGTAGCGTGTGTATAATTTCATGCATTCGACAATTAGGCCATATATATATACTTATATATACATATATATATACGTATATATACCCTAGATACCATATATATACATATATATATATATATATATATGACTACTCTGAATAGTTTTGCATTGTTTTCCTTGTTCTGCTTATATGTAATTATATGTAATTATTAGTTGATTTCGACGAAGTAGCAATTATATCGTAAAATTCATTCATCTCTTCAGATCGCAATATACGTAAATATTCTGTTCCGTTGGGAATCATTTATAAGGTCGGAATTTCTTATAATCGTCGTTGCTAAGTTTATTAATCTGAACGTGACCTTTTGCATGACGACAATAACATCGTTGATTTATTAGTTCATCGACTTGGCCCAGGGTTCTAACCTGAAGCAAGTGTCCTACCTAGGGTGGCATATGACCTGGGATAGTATGTGACCTGGGAACTGTCTGATCTCGGATAGTGTACTAGTATCCGACCTGAGGTAGTATGAGACCTGAAATAGTAGGCTACGTGACCTGGAGTGGTATCTAGGGTACTATGTGACCTGCTATGAGGTATACGACATGGGTAGTGCATGACTAAGGATAATGTCTGACCTGAAGTAGTGGGCCTATATAGCCTGGGGCAATATATGATTTCAGGTAGGCTAATAACTGACCTGGGGCAGGGGTATTTATAGTATATTTTTATGGAGAAATATTTGACCTGGAGTAGTACCCGAACAGACCTGACAAATTGATTTTTCTTGCGGACTTGATTTTATATAAAGCCTGTTGTAAATGATTTTCGTAGTGCGGATTCTGGCTTTATATGCAAATTTATAAAAATTACCAGCAATATATCTTGTAGGCTTTAATGTGCATGTAATTAAGAAGCTATAGGCTTATCACTTGTAAGCATACTTTTTTAGTTGTTACTTTTAAATAAAGGTTCGTGTGTATTTGTGATGGGAGGAAATGATTTCTTACTGCTAGACCTAGTCTAACGTTTTCTAAGCTACACGCATCCATTTATGCCATAATTAACCTCCGTGAAAGCAATAAATGTAAATAATGTACGATATTTTTATGTCATAAGGTGTAAACCGTTAGGATACTTGAAAACCGGTAATCATATATGTTATGCGTTTATTCATTCCGAGAATTTATATAGCGCCGATATTAGTGTTTGTTCAAGGTTTATCGCTGATGCTATTAAACTGCACTGTAATAATTTCATGTCGTAGGTTAGGCTGCGTACTTCGAATTGTTGTAATAATAGATTATGTCTTGCGAAAGGTTATATGCCTATGTACAATTGGCCTTTATTATGTCATACAGATCTCGATAATCGTGCAAATATAATTGATATTGGCTTGATGACGTCAACTACCTTCGTTATTCGCATACAAAACACCATCACCTTTAGAGCATATCAACTTGGATGACCACCAACCTGATATGCCCAAGCCCTTCAAAAACCGAATTTCTCATCATTGGCCTCCTTGAGCAATTAAAAAAACCTACGTATACCCCTCCAACGTTCTTCAAACAAACCCATCTTCTCCTGCACCTTATATGCTCTTCTTCTGTCCGCAATCTTGGAATCACCTTCGATAAGAATCTATATATATATACATATATATATACATATATATATACATATATATATACATATATATATATACATATATATATACATATATATATAGACATATATATATGTGTGTCTTTTTCTATAGTACTGAGAGGAACCAAATTTCTCACAATATTGAACGCAAATTTCCAATGACATAATTCAATGGCGAATGTCGTCTACTTATGAGATGTATGTACAGCGTCCATGTTGTAGTGAAGCTACATAAATTTGTGTAAGATGGAACTAGTAAATACTATACCTACTTTAAAAAATACAGTTGTTATAGAATGTGAAATATTGTAGTTAACTTAAAACTACTTGTTAAAAACAGTCATAACTACTTCTTTAGCTACTTTTTAAGAACTAGTTATAACTATACTTGGCAAATGCATACATAGTAGTATTATAACTGCTAGTTAATAACTACACTATAGTTATAAAAGTGCCCATCATTGCCAAAAGAACTCCGTCAGTTTGCTCATTCCTAAATTTCACTTCCAAATTTAACCTCTCCCCGCTTTCACTAGCCTGCGCTACTTTCCCCTCACGACTGAAAATCGAACTTTTCGATGTGTCCCTATCCAGATTCTACTCCTGCGCCACCACATGACCACCCTCCCCACCAAGTAAGGCGAGTATACCACCATAGCACCATGCTGTCTCCTCGGCTTGACCCCGTATTTCGACCTGACACCGGAAAGAAACGAGGGGCTTTGGCTATTGCGTACAGGCTTTGGTATCGCGCCGGTAAATAAGCTGATCTGCCTGACGTGGCATTTGTGGGCCTGAAAAATTCTTGAAGATTTACATTACATTACATTACAACCCTCACGGCCCCACCCTTGCGTATGGTATTATATATAGCAGCCATACGATGATGTTCAACGTTGAACTTTGGGTCTGTAAAGCTCTATTGTTAGCTGTTGGCAGCTGACATTCGATTATTGAACTTTGTGCCATCTGGTCTGACTGACTTTGACTCCAGCTGAAGTCTACAGAGGCCTGTACCCTCCTACAACAGCACGTAGCCTAATGAATTTTAATCAGTCACGACTGTAGAATTTGCACCCAAGTCCCCGTTAGGGTCTATCAATAATAGCTTAGGCTACATCTCAGCGGATCGCGAAGTCTGCTCTTACTCGCGTTCTAAGTTCGTTACTTAACTGGGACTTAAAAATTTTAAATATTGTTCAATATCGGCCGCAAAAGGTGATAGAGCGATCTGAAACTGCGTTTGGGAAGTCTTGGTTGCTTATAAAAGGCCTATTATAGCCTACGGGTATACCTATTGTTATCTTTCTCCACAGGTCTTTTAAAAAATTTGAAGACGTGCACTTCTCTTTATACAATTATTCCTATCTCTGACCCATCATCTTCCAGTACTTCCGGATTTCCCTCGCCGTTCTATTCTAAGCAACATCCACCGAGGTCGACTAATCGCCCCTTATTTCTTAATCTTGTCCTGAAACCTATTATCACAAACCTACTGTCGACTTCGTTTTGACTATGTGTCCGCAAATACGCTAGTTCCGTGACTTCCCTTACCCGGGCGCTGTAGAAATCTCGACATTGGTACGATTAAAGCGCTCATTTGCTGATCAGGTGCCCTGCATTTGGCTTTGGAGTGGCGCTTTAGAAGTTTGAAAATTACAATTACGGAATAAATAAGGACTGCCCATCCTCTAATTTATGGTCGTACTCAGGCATTGAATAATAAATTACTCTTGAACGCGGTCACGAGTCGTAGTGCATAGAAGGTAAAAACCTCCTAAAATGGCAAGCGTAGTCGGTCGCGGAAAATCTTTCCCATCTGTTTGGAGTTTGCGGACGTTTTGTCTGATAACTGGAGCGAGTCGCGGATTCGGACATCGCGCCGCTGCACGATTCGCCGCCAGGCTACCTGACGGGTCCCTCCTGCTAATAGCGGCCCGCGATCCGAGCGGACTGGCCCTACTCAAGTCGACCATCGAAGTCGAAAGACCGAGCATTCGGGTGCGGACTTGGAGCACGGACCTTGCGGAGTTGGACGAAACGAAGATTGATGGGTTCTTGAGAGATGTCTTCACGAAATTCAACGTCGCCCCGAAGGATTTCGACCAAGCTGTGCTGGTTCATAATGCGGCCTCGCTGGGCGACGTGACCCGGTTGACCTCTCAGCAGGCCAATGTCACGGATTTGGATGCATACTGGAAACTAAATTTGACGTCGATGGTCGTCCTCAATTCGGTTTTCTGGAATAAATTCGGGGCGAGTGATGTCCGACAGAGAGTCGCCATTAATATATCGTCCATCTGCGCTAAACAACCTCTTAAATCTTGGGCGATATACTGTGCAGGTAAGAAGAATATTAGTCAACGAACCCCATTCAGTGGGTGGGTGGGTCGGTAAATGAATTTTTATCGTACAGGTATACCAAATCATGGATGCGCTTTTGAGACATGCATAAATGCATGCCTATCAACAAAATGCATACATACATGGTTGTATTATACATGTGTAGTTCTACATAATGTATTAGGACACATCATATGGTGCATTTTAAAGTATCTCACAATAGTGCCTTAGTAATCTCGTATTTTAGTGTTTTAAATTAGTTTCTGCTACCAAATCTAGTATTTTAGCATTTTATATTAGTTGAGAGCTCTTTCCATCATATCTGAGTGAGTTCCAGTTCCGTGTTGGGGTCGATTCTGACAGACTGTTCGGAGAGTTTTTGTTAGTCATTGGCGAGCAGTATCCGATGAACTAGACACTTTTTCCCATCTCGGTGACGGTCTCTCGGGGATGTACCATCATAAACATTCAGTTAAAATGAGTTTTTCTTAGTAACTATTTAAATTTTATTAACAATTTTTATTTTAAAATAAAAGAATAATAATACATTTTATACCGATATAATAAAATCTTTTTCATTCTTCTTTGCTGTCATGCCCCTAAACTGTGCGAAAACCTGTAATACATACTAAAGTGCAAAAATTACCATACAATACCAGTAGTGTGCTTTATGTAGCGCGCTGTGTGGTGCCAGCTAAGGAATTTGAATGCTTAGCAGACGATTCACACTGAATATTGGTTTAAAACGCTATTTCTGTGGTACCAAAACTGATATGTTTATGCAAAGCTAATTTAGAACGTTAATTTTCACTACACAAATTTAAAATGCTAAAATACGAGATTACCATGCTTTCTTTGCACTTACTTACGTGGCATCAACTAGCAAAACAGTGCACAGTAAACTGGGAACCCTGAGTGACCAGTAGTGTGCCCACGTAACCAACCAACGGATTCCTGTCAACATTTGTAAAAAAAATGTGATTGAGCAGTTATTATATAGCGGTGCTTAATGAATGAGTAATAATAATTTTGATAATAATAACAATAGTAATAATGAACAGTATTGTTTCTAAGAGGGTTGTTCTGGTTGTGACATTTCAGGGAAGGCAGCCCGACACATGCTCTTTTCAACGATGGCCCTCGAGGAACCGTCGATGCGTGTCCTCAGTTACGCGCCAGGGCCTCTCGACACACAGATGCAGATGGAGGCAAGGACAAAGACCGCCGATGTGGAACTGAAGATGATGTTCGACAGTGAGTTGATAGCCAGAGTTTCTGATGGATGAATGAATGGGAGGGAGGGGAGAGGTCCGTGACGCAGCCTTCACTTAGAGCTGTACCAATTTCACTTTTTGCCAATTATGCCGATACTTTTCCGACACCGATTATATAGCCGATTATTTCTTTGTGTTTTCCAAGATGTCCGGTTCCAAAAGATAGACCTACTGCCTGCTTGCTCCGTAGGAGACGTATACATGTAGTTGGCTAAGTGACGCGCTTGTGGTCGTAATATATTGAACGAAATTTCTGGCGTGGTGGGATGAATGAATGATGATTAGCGAATGAATGATGAAATAGAGATTTAGAGAGTGGCTCATCTTTGATACCAATAGGTTTTCACCAGTGTGTTGGATGGCATAAAATCGGAGTAACTAGAAAGAGAAACCCTGCTAGTGGGACCTATGTTCCCTCTATTGTTTCTATGTCCCTCTTATTCCCTTCCAACTCATGTTTATCTCATGGTATTTGCGATAAATCTGCTCTAGTGTTTTGATAAATAAAAACCCATGGTTATGGTTATAATCGATTATTGTAGCAAAGGACTCATTTAGGCTACAGCTCTCTTCCTTTATGTAGGCCGTAATGTAATGTAATCAAGCATCTATATAGTGCCCCTTCAAGATATCTTCTCAGAGGTGCTTTCTGCTCTGGCCAAATTGATGTTTAATGTCATATGGTCAAATAAAATACATATCAGTTAGCATAACTCTGCACATTAAGCTGAAAAGAGTCACCAGCAGTGGGTCCATGCACAAGTGTGGAACAAATCAGCTCTAGTGATGTCTTTATGAGTTCTGCTGGTGAATCTAAATGTAACCACTAATTAATGGGAACCAAAAGAAATGACTCCACTCCCAAATTTCCCAGTCTAAATTTTCCCAATGTGCTGTTCTATTTATAGATCTACACGTCGAGGGTCGCCTCCTGTCATGTGACCAGTCGCTCGATCGTCTGATTGGATTGCTCGATAAAAATTCGTTCGACTCAGGCGCTCACATCGATTTCTACGATCTGACGGAAGAGGGCGAACTAATCACTATATGAAGATACCTCGGTATCATTATTTACCCGTTGAAGGAGCCATCCATTTAGCATGTATGCAGAAATTAGGGATGAATTGAATCTCTGCCAGGTTTCGTAGAACTCGTCATGACTCGGACAAAGAGGTGGATCCTAATTTCAATATAAAATCGGCCATCTGAATTTCTATTTTAAGAATGAAAATCCGATTTTTTACTTACAAAGCAACAATTGATTCACCTAAAAACACGAATAGAGAATGAGAATTTTTAAATATTCTAAACTCAGTTGGTAGAACTCAACTTATAAAACTCGAACTCAGCAGGAAATTGACACTCAGTTCATCCCTAGCATAAATCAAGAAAATTTCCCTCCTCCTTGGACTGGCACTGCCAAGTTATGTTTATAGGCAGTGGTACAGTTCTCTTCAGTTTATTTTTAAGTAATTGTTTTGTATCCATTCGGCACTAAAGAGCTGCTAATATTTTGCATTCAGGTTAATTTGTAGTTTGTGCATTTGCCATTAGTACTAGTCAGACTTGAAGTACTTCACGAACGTATCTCTTGGATATTCACTTGACTACCGTACATTCTGGTTTTGTTGTGCTATCAGTTGTGCAATAGATGCCAATCCACAATAGCAGTTACTTAGCGCATTTATCATGTTTATCTGTTTATCTCCTGTCCCATGATAGCAACTGTCGACTCTAATCGGGTAATTGTCCAGCTTCATGCAGGCCTATTAGGAATCATTGGTCTGCAATCTAAGTTTTTGTGGGTAAGAGTTTCAATTTTTGTGGCTTCATGGCTTGTAAACAAGCAGTTGTGTTGGACACTTGAAATGTTGAAATCACACACAGTGAGTTGTTAGCACACAGTTATCTTACAATGTCCTTTTCAGATTTACTAGGAAGAGGAGGTGAATTTGTGATTGTTAGGAAAGCTACTTTTGGTTATTGAATTTACTCCATTGTCAGTCAGTAGCATTTTCATAGTAGCAAGTAGTATCTAGATGGCTTAGTTCATTCTCAGATCTTGAAAGTAGGAATTGAATACATTTTATTTATACATGGATATCGACTTTAGCCGAACTTGATGAATTTTCGCAATTCTAGTCAATGGCGGCAGTGTTTATTTGGATTAATAATGATAATAATAATAATGCAATTTATATAGTGCCATGTTGTTTAAGATGTTGTAGGTATTTCTATTAATTAATAAAGGCAAAATTAGTCATTCCAGCCTACTGTGCACTATTTTGCAAACTGGTGTAATTTTAATTTAGTGATATCACTTAGCATCATTTAGACTAGCACACCTCTTAGTAGAGATATCTTGAACAGGTGCAATATAAATGTTCAATTACATTACCTTTTATTCCACAGATCATTGCTAACGGGCGGCGAGGGACAAGTCCCCCTTCCACCTTTTACAGAGGGGACACGTTAAACGTTTGTCCCCCTTCCCATATTTTCTACCCCCCTCTCATTGGGTGTCGCCCCACCTGTCAAACAAGATCCCAGTCTCGGACTGCTAAGTTTTGTAATGGCCATAACAACTGTCATTTGTAATCTCATTAATTTAACTCTTGAAGAGTCTATTGTACCTTGGGGCAAAAGTAGCGGCCAAGATGATTAGATTTCTTCTGTGGTATTTATCAAGCATCACCATCGAATGATGAAACATCAATTGATGGCGCTAAGCAATTGTCCCAGCCCAGAGGCTTGAACCTATTACTCTCCACAATACCAGGCGAGTATTGAAATCAATTGGGTATCAGAATGAGAATACTCAGTACTTTTTACTAACATATCAGAAAGATCATGGTTTTGGAAGGTCGAGGAAAATTAATATTTTATTCTATCCAGTCATAGGATGTTTCAATATACTCAGTGGTGATCAATTATTAACTTGACTAGTCTGCATAACATCGTCCGTGTTTATTTTGTGTTAACGAGTTACGAATATTAATTTGACCTGCATGTATAATTATTGTCAGTGTTTATTTTGCATTTACAAAAATATGAATATTGTCTATTAACTTGACTTGCTTAAATAATTATTGTCAATATTTATTTTGTGTTAACCAATTATGAGTATTAACATGACCAGCCGGCATATTATTGTCAATGTTTATTTTGCATTCTCCAAGTAAGGATATCTATGTTGTAAGAAGATTTTGCAGTTAGCAGAGTACTATTAATACTATATCTTATGAAGAAAATGGATGAAGAGGTTTAGTGTTGTTATCATTTACACTTGAGAAGGTGGAATGTCGAGGATAAGTCTCGACTGATGCCAAGGTCCAACATAAAGACCAGATCTTGTCACAGATTGATTCAATAAACTGTGAAACTTTGATAATCTTTTTCAGTATTCTTGTCTTTGACTAGGAGTAACACACACAAACCAAGCAACCGCATATCTGAAATTCAAGATTTCATTATTTTGCCTCTCAAAAAGCAGTTTTTATGTATGATTTATATCAAACTACGCAATATAGAATAGCGCATATATACACATACGCAAATGTCCAGCTTGTCGACCACTGGGGACACTCGAGTACCCCTGTTAAACTGTGGCAAAAACTTTCAACCGAGCCACGATGCAAAACAGTCGTGGGCTCTCCTGCTTTCCATACCTCTGCTCTTAAGGAATGGAATCGACTGCCACTCTGTCATTGTAGCTCAAATTCGCTTGCTTCCATCAAACAGCGGCTCAAAAACTCACTACAGTATTTCTCCTTGGCTTTCAAAGATGTGAAAATTTTAATGCATCTTCTCCTGGCGACTGACTATCTTATTTGCTCCTCAGATTGACATCACGGAGTGACCTTGCGCTCGTTACAACTTTAATTAAATTTTAATTATTAATAATAATAATATTCATAATACTGTAATTGGGAAGTGAATTCGAAAGCTACCAAGAACACAATATCATCCCAATGCAACAATGGAAACTTCAAAATAATAAACAGCTTTATAAGTGATCTTACCGGCGTCACTTAATTAGCAATTATCAAAAGCTTACACTACTTAATACTTTTCCCTTCACCAGCGCCAGAGCACAGTGCCAAGCAGATGTGAATGAAAGAGGGAGTCATTGGTAGGTAATATAATTAATCAACTATAATTAGTCAAAATTCATCTTGGTACCGATAAAAAACAAAACTTTATTATCATGGTCGTCTAGAGGATGTGATGCCAACAGTTTCTCTTCAGTCTCTAAAGTCATACACACTTGCGACTGTGTTGAGAAAATCTTTGCAATTCAATATCTGGCGTTGTTGACTCAGAAGGCTATCCAGAAAATGCAAACGACGTGAATCACTGAATTGTGTGACTAATTTCAACCAACCTCTCACGTAAAAAAATTTAATTTTTAAACGAGACATCTAAATTTAACGCAAAATTAAAATCACGTTTCTCGAAACTTTTCACTCTGAGATGCACATATGAAATAAAAACTAAATTTGTTCACCAGTTGTTCAAAAAACGTTTCATCAGCATATCAGCCTCAGGAAATGCAATATTAAATCTTTTTCAAGCTCATGAGTTTTCTCACATTTAGTTACTGGATTTCATACGTTAGTACATTGCGGAATGATATTTTCAGTTATAAATGTTTTCCTTCAAATATACGATCATCTGTCGTGTCACTTGGTATATAAGACCCTAAATATGCCACCAAAGGGGGACCAATCCACTGGTATCAGGACATTACCCCGGACATCACAATGTTTGCATAGCGCATATATACATACATACTTACACATGCACACATACATACAAGTATATATACATACAAGTATAAATACATATATAAATACATACCTACATACTTGCACACATACATATATACATACCTATATGCATACATACACATTTTCATACATACTTTTTTAATGAATTTCTGATAAATTCCGATATATTACTATCATAAAGATTGCACATTAATTATGTAATGGAATGGGCTGGGGTTATGTCCTAAGGGGGGGTAATGTCGGGTGGTGGATGTACTAGACCCCAATCTACTTCCTCACCGCCCGATTCACCAACGGACACTACAGTCAGTTACTCCTGTCATAGTGACATAGTGAGTTTGCCAAGGTTCAGAGACTTTAAATGACCCTTCAACTGGGGAGTTGAACCTTGGCATAAAAACCACTCGTCTAGTAATCACATCGATATCGGTTTTATTTACATCTCGAATCATTGCAACAACGTTTAGATTCAGGTTGCCCAAAGCCAAGTCTTTAGTGTTGTTACAAAGTTCCTACCAACAAAACTTCTGAAAGTAATGGACTAGGTTTCTGAATTCAGCACAGTATCGAGTTCTTACTCTACACTGCACTTCAAGCAACTTACAAGGAGAGGACTCACTGTACAATCTAGAACAAGTGACTTCAGGTAGAGATTGCATCTGATATCAACATTATACATACATCCATGTCCGCTGTCGATGGGGAATCCATTGGTTGGTTAGATGTTTGCCACTAATGACTCGCCCAGCTCACCAGGACTGACAGCGCCTCTGAGTAGATATCTCGAAGGGGCGCTATATAACTGTTCGATTACATTACACTAGCATAAATTTGTTTTCAGTAAAAGTTACGAAATGGAGAATATCGAATACGTCAATGTACACTGTAGGTTTGAGACGCTGATCAGAACACTTAATATTATTACTTAGCACAAATATTGAACAAATTCTTTAAAAGTTGGAAAAAATTCGTAAGTCTCTCTTGGTCGACGACCGCGAATCGGCATCGACCCTCACAGCCTAGGATCGAGGATACGCCTTTTCTGCAAAACACACTGTCATTTTGCGGTGTTGGATCGAGAAGGTGAGCGGAGTTAGTGAAGTCGGTCGTCATGTCTTCGATCCTCCTCCGATGCTCCCAAACCACGTCGTCATCGCAGACTTGGCCGAATTCAGGGCATCTCCTGCCATAGATAGATATTCGTTTATTTAGAAATAACACAATCTGACAATAATGCAGAAGTGCTTACATGAGTGACACTGATTGATATTATTATTCGTGATGATTCCAGAGACATGGCTCAGACAAAGCCCCAAGACGTCCCGTCCCGTCAGAGTGCCTTCTAGCTGTTTACCATCTCCTAGATAAAAGAGAATGCACAGCTACAGAGGGGTAGGCTACAACTAAAAACGAATTTCGACGTCCTTCTTCTGAAAGCCTTTCAGAGCTGGAATCAAAAGAGCAATGCAACATCTGTTGTCAAGATTATCGTGGATGCAGTTTCATTGGGGATAAATTGACGATACTAATACTAATACTGGCAGGGTCTGACCCCATCGTCCGAAGAAGACAGCCTGGGACTACTCCTAGGAAAAGCCAAATGCCTAGATTACAATTCTTCCCAACAGTTTCTGAACTTGCTAACATAGCAGATGCCAAACTCCCTTTTGTCTCCATTTGACACAACCCCAAGCATGTTCTTCTCCAACTCCTACCTCCACTCCACCCCCACTCCATTCACCAGTTAAGACCTGGAGCACAAACCATATTCTCCTTCCCAAAGACGACTCTCAATTAGTCCTCAGATCAATATATAAAAATATTTACTAGCTTATCACTCAATTCTAGCTACTTTTATTGTCCACTGTCAATCATGTTGGCATTTCTATATTTTTTGTCAGATTGTTTTCTTTCAAAACAAACGAAATTACTACAATCTGTACATTCAATTGTATTACACACAAAATGGTGGATAAATAAAGAATAAACACACAGAAAACAGAAACCCATCATGTGAATGAATCATCGCTTTACTCACCAACTGCCTTGCCCGTCTGTGTTACAACCTTTCCCGTTTGAGTAACGACTGCATTGATCTTCTTGTTGCGATCAGCCTGTTGGATAACCCTATGAAACAAAAGAATTCAGTAAGTATAACATTACAAGGATTTGAAGAGGTTCAGAAGTGACAAAACCAAAGCAAATTGAGAAATCAAAGATATAGAACATACAACCATTTCATTTCAATTTATTGCTTCTAGCAAAACACAATTTCTCCATTGAGCAAGTAAAAGTGAAATAAATTCAGCCATAATAACAAAACAGAAGCTCAAATAATAAGATCAAAACTAATATTCAAAACAAATGGTACTAATCCTTCATAATGGGGGAGGGAGGGAGGGGTGACCCACGTGGATCCTTCAATTCATCCCCAGATCATCATAACATACTCGATAGCCCAACTTTCCTATCTTTCTTATATAAGCTGTGACAGTGTTCACAGAGACGATTCTATCATACAAACCAGTCTACAAGTCTACATTCATGTGGCAGTATCAACAGATTGGGGAATGAAATAAATAAACTAAAAATAAGAAATAATGAAAATACTCACTGGTTTATCCTCAGTCGAACGTCGGACATACTGAGCTGACCATGAAACGGATGTCTGAAAAGAAAACAGAACACACATTGTAACTACATCAAAGCAAATATCAATACATAGGACTTTATATAGCATCATTTAAGAGCGCCACTTGCGCATGCAAAATTCTGTGGATCACTTCTGAACTTCAGAACGAGGGCAATATCAAAGATGGTGGTATCGCATCGTATCATATACAATACATTGATACATACTGTACAAACATCTTTCCCCATTGCAGTATCTTAAGACAGTTTCCTGAAGAGTGCAAATGAATATTTAACCATACGGACATAATTTATTATTAGGCACCGATCAAAATTTACATAGCATCCCTACTCAGAAACAGAAAAACGAACAACCCACACACACACATATGAAGACAGATAGAGAGGTATTTTTCCATGTGACCATACTCTGCCTGAATCTGCGCCATTCCGGGATGGTTGCGACATCTCCACTGCTTGTAGTTGTGTGTCGTTTTCCATGCGGTAGCGAAGCTGGTGTTGAAGTCCTCAATCATTCGATCATCTAAAATCAAACAGTCGTATACTTTACGACCTCTTGAATATCTGGCCAAAGCAAATACTTGGCTCTACTGGTGGTAACTTTCTCCATCAAGGACTAAACTAATGACAGGCCTCTCTACATACTTTGTCAGTTTGAATCTAAGAAACGAATAATACTAATATTATTTTGGAGGTTGTATTAATCATTGTAAGGACAATCAAATCACACAAATACTCACTGACTTCAGGACTGTCGTACTAAACAATTCATACAATTCAATGGCGAGGTATTCCACATATATATTAATAAACGGACTGAATGACTTAATTAATTAACGACTAATATTACTATTATTTAGGATGCTGTAAAAATCACCGCAAGGACAACTAGGTCACACAAATAGACATTGACTCTTACCTCCCTGTGAAACCGTCGATAGTAGAGACAGAAGGTACAACCGGAATTGATCACGCAACCAATCGTCTCCTCCTTGCCATTCTACGCAGACAGCAGCCAGAAATCTCAATTACAAGAGCATGGAGATTTTTCAAGAGGACCCACATCTAAATTCTCCTCAGTTAGGTCGCTTCGTATCAGATGCTTATTTCTTTTCTGCAGTTATTTGCGATAGCCCATACGCTAGTTTGCTGGCATGTTCGTGTATGTTCGTGTATGTTCGTATCTGTATGTGTATGCGTGAGTGTATGTTTGTTAGGCAAGCAAATGTGTATGCCTGTAGGGATGTATAATGCATATGCTCGTGTTTGTATATCTGTGAGTGTCTGTGTAGATATGTATGCATGAATGTATGGCTTGAGTATGTATTTGTATAAATTGTATAAAATGCATTCATTTTGTAGAAACCCCCACAATGTGATTTATAGTTAATGACAGTTAATGTCAATCTTGGGGTTGGGTAATATTTACATTAAAGCATTGCCTTAGAGAAGAGACTGAGAACGAGTAGAATGCCTGTTCATTGTTTGGTTGGTTGGTGGGAGGTGAGAGAGCAAGGGAGAGGACTTGATACATCAAACAGAAGAAGATGCCTACATAGCAGAAAATTCCTATTTAATTAAATATTCTGTTGTTCTATTATAAGAAATTCTATGTACACACATTTCATGCTGATCAAGACAGAGGTACAGATAATGATGGAGATGAAAAACAATGAAGATGACAACAGCGATAATGATGATGACCATAATGAAGATTATAACAATGACAACAACAATAAAGAAAACAATGAAGATGATAACAATGATAATAGCAACAAAGATGACAAAATGATGACAGCAATCCAGATGACAAAGATGACGATGATAACAATGATGATGAAGGCACAAACGACAGTTATCACACTGGCGCTACAAACAGTGTAGACATCTTAACCAAACCATGCAACAGTAACAGAAAAGTTGCTAAATCAGATTGACACAGTGGAGCAAAAATAAAATGAGAACTTGGGACAGATGGATGCTTTTATTAATGTCAAACATGTTACCGTCAGCGATGCAATATCAATACCATGTTCTTGTCAGTATGAATCATTAAATTTCTTGTTATAATATCATTACTATCATAATTACTATTGTTATCATTACAATCATTATCACTATTACTATGATCATCATTACAATCATCATTATTATTATCACTATTATTTTGTGTTATTTTCCTACTCCAGTCACCAATTAAGACCTAGAGCACACAACGAGGTTCTCCCACCCAAAGACAATCCTCAGTTTAACCCCAGATCACTATATAAAAACATTCACTAGTTTGATTTCAATTCTAAACACTTTTACTCATGACTGTCACTCATGTTAGCATTTCTGCATTTTTTCAGATTGTATTAAAGATTCCTAACTAAACAAATATTAGTAATTTCTATCACTACTATTATTATTTTTTACTACCATTTTTTACTACCATTTTTTATTATCACAATCAGTATTATTATTTTAATACCATTATCAATATTATTACTAACGTTATTATTGCTACCATCATCATCAATGTTTTTACTACAATTATCATTATCATGACTAATTTAATAAATATTAGAATTTCTGTGTTAACTGAATCATTTGCACAACACAGAACACAACACTTTTCTGTGAGATACGGAGGCTGCAGCATAGATGATGCCCATTCATTATGTACTACCAATTATGAAAGTATGAAAGCTAGACAAGACAGAAAATCATTCTAAGACAACAATCACACGCTGCCTAATAGGCTAATCCCCAAAGGAAATTGATGAAAGGTAAATTGCAAGCCAAGTACTTTATAAGCAAGAGCGTCAAAAACTGTTGGAAAAACGCCATGCTGAGGAAAGACGATTACAGACAAGAAAAGAAGACGACTCACCTGACCAGGCTAGCAGCAAAAAACGGAAAATTGAACAATGTACAGAAACAAATAAACATCACATTGTATGACAAAATTGGTTGCGATGTTATAGTAATCTTATTTCTACTGTCGTTACTATCATTATCTACAACTTCCTCTCGTTCCTTGCGCTCTGTTGATTGATCTTTTTGTTCTTACAATTAAGACTGCCTAGGTCCAACACCGGGCGATTGCTGTTGTGGGTCCCTTTACTTGGAATGACCTTCCTCCATCATTAAGGACTAAATTAATGACTGGATTTTCTCCATCGGCCTCTCGCTCTTTAAAGGCGTCTCATTTCCCCTGGGATTTCCATGCTTTGAATAGCTATTCTGTGAGAGGCGCCATGTAAATTTAAAGATATGAAATGATCATTATTATCAATATTATTATCATAATTAGTGCTGTTATAAATATCGATATTCTATAAGAATACACATAAACATATATATATATATATATATACACATTCGTCTGAATCTCTCACCTGTATTGTCCAGGTAGATGTCACCTTTCTCTTCACCAATACTACGCACGAGGTGTTCTGCGAATCTCATGTCGGCCATCGACAGCGTTAACTGCCTCTTCAGCTCCTGGTCGTGGATATCGATACGCATTTCGGAAAGCTAGAGAGATTGACGAACAACAAACATCAAATTATCCCTTTATAAAGTTCTTCTAGTAGACAGGAGTCAAATTCATTCATTCATTACCTGAATTTATGAATAACACCTCTTCAAGGTGACTTCTCAGAGGCGCTCCCAACCCCAGCATGACCAAAGACGTCTCTACACAGGACATCAACCAATGTTGCACCACAGCCAAGCCAAGCCAAAATCAACATTCCAGTCAATGTTCCCTCTATTTTCCTAAGATATTAAACGAATCAAATATCCTAGCTTACCTCACTCCATAAACTTTGGTTCCTTGGCTGATACATCCTCATATCTATCTTTAGACAAGGGACTTTTCTTAGGTTATCAGAACTTATCACCATAGACTTTGGTGCACACTTATAAAATTTTGCACACTAACTGTTGCAAATACTATCTCCAAAAAATTGGATGGAACACTGTTCAGTACCATCGATATTCTGTCGTGTGTACACTTCTGACAAAAGAAAGAACAGCTGTAACATGAGCAATTGAACATCTCGTCCTCTCTTTGCCTCTTTCCACATACAGTGACTCATAGGCGTTATCCGTATCGTGACGGTGGTGTAATGTCCACCGCGACCGCTTTCAGTCACCACAACAAACATATAAATATGCGGCATGGTGACCGATTGGTTAGAGGGGCTGACCTGTGATGCTGAGAGTACGACAGGTTCAACCCTCGGCCGTGTAGTTACTGCGTGGGGACCATGAGCAATTATTCTGTTCACGGTGGCTTTGGAGTATAACTGCAATTGCGCTGTCGATGAGTCAGTGTACTTCTGAACTATCAAGTTACAGTGGTATTTTTATATTGCATTATGACCATTCTATTGTAGTTTCACTGTGTCAGGTTGGGAACACTTTCGATGAGTCTCACTTGAAGCGGCGCTATATAAATTTGCAATAACAGTAACGGTAGAGATAGAAAATGAGCACCTCGATGACGACATCAGTCAATTCCGTCTTCTGTTTGAAGAGGGCGTTCGTCGCGCCGATTACGAACCCTCGAACGCTGACGTCGCTGAGGAGGTCGTACAGATGCAGGGAGAGGTATGGGTGACACAGCACACCCTGAGGAAGACAGAAAACACCCCAAAATAAAGCTTCCATTCAGTTGTATGAGAAATGTCATGTTAAAAAATATTAATTGAAATTCAATCCAAGGACAGTAATTTGAAATTCAGGTGATAGCTAGACAGTAGTGACCAGAAGAAGATATCCAAGTGCTTAAAACAAAAGGAAAAAATTGCCTCAGCAAAGCACAACAGAATTTTTCTTATTGCTGTTTAGTCATTATTGTTTACCATTATTATTTCATCTAAATGCATTTAATTTATAACTATTATTAATGTTATGACCATAATTAATGTTTTCCTTATCATGTCATCATCCTTTATAGAGAATGTGGTCATTTTTTAGTAATGACTTCCAAAGCAATCATTGTCAATTTCTGTAATTGTGTTTCAAAATAGCAGTTTTAATTAATAATTAGGCTTTTATTTGTATTTATCCCTTTAATTATTGATCACTATTTATTTTTGAAGTTGCAACAATTATATTCTATTTTGAGATATGGCTTTTAATTAATCATTCCAATTTTCTGCTATTATTAATTGCCATTAACCTTTGTTAATTTTACCTTCTTGAAAATTGAAAGCGGAAAACCGCAGTTGTCAGTCGGAGGCATCTCCGTCGAAGTCGACAACGTCTCTGTCAAAGTCGACGGCGTCTCGGCGTCACGCAACTTCGCCTGTTTGACGGAATTGTTATTGTGCACTGCGGTTCGCAACAATCTTACATTAATCACTGGTGAGTCCGTAATCACAGCAGTCTCCGTGGAAACACAATCAATTCCAGGTACTCCCTTATCCGTCGTTGCCGGAGATTCTGGCTCCATCTTTCGGATAATCGAGGTCACGATATCCTCGGAAGGAATAAATGGATCGTCAACATCGTCCAATGCTTCGTTGATTTCGAGAAGGAGTTTGTCAGTTTCAAAGTTCAGTTCGTCGTCCTTATCCAGGAGTTCCTCGAGATTGCATTCGGCTGCCGGAAAGATCTGCTCTGAGGAATCTACTCACCAAAAGAAACCATCACTGCTAAACTACAACCTAATAAAACTAGCAACAATATATATGGAACCACAGCCGTTTTCAGTCTTATGTCTAAAATTTCACTTAGGTTTTTATATTTCATTGGAAAGAGGATACCTTCAGCCTCAAAATGACATCAGAATCATTGCCTTAGCATGTTCCTATGCAAAGTAAATTCATAAAAAGTACTTTGTGATTAGTACCACTAAGTACCATTAGGTCATGCAAAACTAAAGAATACTTTTATAAAATCATGAAAATCATATAACGTCATACAAATTTTAGAAAAAGGTATGATCTAACTGCCTTGCTCGAAAATAAATCACATATTATTTTGAACTATATTTTGGTGTCTTATTCAATAAGTCATATTGCGACTGATCTCGGTCTGTGACGCCACATATATCATAAATAACCATATTATCCTTTTATTCATTAATAATTAATGAACTTTTCATGCATATACGGTCACACTAAATGTGAATCTGATGTCCAAGTGCTTGCAGACAAGGAGAAAATTGCCTTGGCTAACAGATTATTACCACATCGCTGTTCTTCATAATTATTTTAACCATTATTTTTTATATATAAAAAAATTGTATTTGATTTATTTATTACTTTCACTGTTATGACCATAATAAAATATTCTATGTTTGTATAATTCAGAGGGAAATAGAGTTTTGAGTTGCTTATAAAGGTAGGAGGTGATCTTGTTTGCAACTATAGCAACTAATTGACCAATCACGAGCTCCCTCTGTCAACCCACCTTGATCTGCCATAAAGCACGCTGATTTCTCGTGCCTCACAGAGCCCTTTGACGCTCTTGGACAGCTCCCGAAGATCGCCAGTTTCTCCTCTGCACTCAGATGTGATTTCCCATCATCAGCCTCTGCCTTTTCAATGTAGTCTCCCGTGGGGCCGGCATCGGAGATATCCACATAGAAGGTGCTCTGGCACTTCGGTGGGGAACTGTTGTCCCCAAGCGTCGGCGCTCCTGCGTCGGTGCCATGTGATGAGGAGCTTGTCAAAGAGCTGGCATCGTCGCAGTAACGGATATTGAGGTAGTCATCGCATTCGACCACCTGTAGGATGGACGACGTCTTGTGTCGAATGGTATAGTTGGCTGCCTCTCCTAGGCCGCGCTCGATCATACCTGGAAGAGGAGAACAATGTTAAAGCTCCTCTGTTAACTCTACCATTGCCAATTACAAGCCTGAATAAAGATGGAGAGTGATGTTAATGATCATTGTTATCAGTGTCGTTAAACTGAAACTACTACTAAGATAGTGTCAGATAGTGCCAGTCCCAAGCCTGAATAGAGGTGGAGGGCGACGCTAATGGTCTTTGCTGTCCTGGCTACACATTATCACAAGTTAAACAAGAATCAATCGTATCACTGTAGGGAAGCCTTCTAGGCCTTCATCCGTCCGATTGCCGCTCACTTTACCAGGGCCCTCCTCCTTCCATGGAGTGAAAGCCTGAGTCAACCCTTGTGGGGCTCACCGTTATAGAACCCTTCCCTTCATCGTGTCCATTGACACATCCCCCTCTCATCATTTTCCTTAGCTTTGGCCTATAAAACAGACGACCTACCAGGAAATAGAGAGACAACTGTGAGCAGACTGGTGCATATCGGCTTCACTGGCGATGAGTAGAATAGTACCTAAGAACACAGTCAGAAGATCATCTTCTTAAGACACAAGATTTTCTTAAACTTAAGCAATAACCTATGTTTTTAATTTAAATGTATTTAAGTAAAAATAACTTTGAACTAATTAGGTCTGTAGAAAGAGCACACAGCCAAAGAAGCTTCTGAAATAGTCTTGAAGCAAAAACAATGAAGAATATGTGAAAAATATTCAAATCCTTGCATAAATTGTGCGATTCTTAATTTCTTTACAACCATTTTAATTGAATCACATTTAACAAATGGCTTTGACCAAGAATTAAGTTGGCAGAAATAAATAAATCATATAAGTTAAGATAAATTAAATAAATTTTTATGTTTTTTTTAATAAGTTCAAATGGATAAGTGGCTTTAAATTAATTGAATGCTTTAAATAAATCATAATTTCTGAAAGCACTAAAAATAAACTAGAAATACAGATCAACTATAAGCTTGAAGGAATTAACATTAAATGACACATCAAAACATAATTAACAAATTAAATAAATATTAATTAGCTCTTCTAACTCGTTTCTCCAGTAGCATCAGTTTGAAGAGGATTAGTAACTTGTGTTGGAACTGGTGGAGAAGATCTCGACAAGACAGACCTAGACATCCAGAAAGACATCAATAACACTCACGGAACAACAGGAAATTGTACGCTCAATAATAACAACGCCGATTTATCGCAACCCTAACCACTACAAGGGCGCCAATACAACGCCCTTGGAAACATAAAAATGTTTACGTTAATAACACAAAGCGCTCAGAAATATACCAATTCTTATGCTGAGTATCAATACAAAGCAGGGTTTGCTCCATATTACTTCAAACATCTTAGTATTTCAGTATTATTATAATTATTATTTTCAGTACTATTATAATTATTATTTTCAGTATTATTATAATTATCATTTTAATGCTACCAATAACAGAGCAGAAAAATTATCATTAATTAAATTTGTAATGCACGCAAGGTCACAATGAAATGTGAGCCTAGTAGGTCGCCAGGAGAAGATGCACTTAGATATCCAATTCCTTGAAAGTCAAGGAAAAAAAGTGACTTTTTATTCACTTTTTGAAGGAAGGAAGTCAATGTGAGCTACAAAGAGAGACGGGCAGTCGATTCCAATCGAGTATCTGCCTTTCCCAGTCACGGATTCCTCCACCTGCAGCTAATGGTTGTTCCCTCAGTCAGGACTTCCACTGTCTAGCAAAGGTTTGCCTTGTTGCCAGCCCTGTAACATGCCCTTAATAAGGATCTAAGGAAGAAAGCGGATGTTGAGATTTAAACTTCTTGTCTGAAAGATCTGAAGAAGAAAGACTACTGGTTCATTTAGCGAGACTCCTGTCCACAATATCGTTAGAAGAAAGTGCATTGCAGAGGTTTTCTTTTCTCAAGATCATTAAAACGAAAAAAGTCGACTGTTATGATCTCTGGTTAAGATCTGCCCCATAGACACAGATATCTTAGTAAGAATATTGGAATCTTTAAAGATTTTCTTGCCACCCATTTGTAGAATCTCGTATTTTACCAAAATAAGTGAGTAGCATACCAAGAAAGACCTGTGAATCGCGTAGAAGACTATCTGTGAGGGACAAATTGAGGGTCTTGTACGTCTCCTCCAGCAAAGCCACCTGACTGAAGTCGCGACCTTTGAAGTACGCATGAGTTATGAGCTCCAGTTTCGCCTGAATGAGTCCGAAAACCGGCTGAAACAAACAAATGATTAAGATTGTCACCCTCTGCTTTATTTGTTACCTAGATAATCAAGTATATAGCTAATTAAACCATTTGCATATTCGCCATGTCTATATTATAATCCACCAATCACGTCCAGCGAGGCTGCTTGCTACGCTCAAGGGTCGTGTGAACAACGTGAATATTGCTGAGGCTCTATTGGTAGAAGCAACCACACCCTCCAAGACGGGGATCAGCGGAACAAATGTCCAGGAGGCCAGCGACTTTCTAGGGGCCTGGACCGGGTCCGCAATCAAGTTTCTTATAAAGCCTAAAGATAATTAGAGACCTGTCTAGGGTTCTGTATTTATGTGATTGCTCTGCCTAGGGCCCAGGATTTCTGTCAGAGGCCCTGGAAGCAACCATGCAATATAAGGCCAGGGTTACTGACGACCACAGACAAAAGATGGATGGCAACTCACGACAATGCGAGCAATGCACCAATCTACAGACATTCAAAGCTAAATACATATCTTCTTAAACAATGACTGCCATTAATGCTTTGAACTCGTCAACTGCGCCATTTTCCTCGGCCGAGCAACGGTCCTAACATATAGCACTCAGTCACCGTCACCACGGAGAGCAGAAGGCAGAAACAATGAACAATACAATACAATACAATACAATACACCCACCTCCTTACAACAACACAAAGACAATGTGCCCCTTCCCTACCAGACTTCACATTTCACATCTTTAAAGTCCAGTTTAAAAGGCATGACTGAAAGAAAAATCTCAATCTGTTATTTCGAGGATTTTTAACACGTGGCTGGCAGTCTGGCCAGTAAATTAATAAACTACATCACAGATGAAGATCATTGGAAACTCACCAATCGGCTGAGGACACAGACGCTCTTTTGGACAGTGTTCCTGGTGACATCTGTCCCTCGATTCAACAGCTCCTACAAAGAAGAACAATGATCCTGAAATGAGCGAAGGAAATTCACTGTCTCAAATGCTAGCTCACTAAATAATTATCTCGTTCATTAATTCACTCGCTCAAAAGATAACTCACTAATGAATTCTCTCATTCATCAATTCACTACCTCACATGTAGTCTACTAATCTATTCTTTCATTCACGCATTCATTCATCAATCAATTCTCTCATTCAGTAAATAATAAGAATTGATCTGAGACGTTGGTTGGGAAAGTTACCACCTGTTCCATAAAAATTACCCCCTGTTTAACCGGAATGTCCTTTCCCCATCTCCATGTGCTGCCAATCATTCTGAACCTCTTCCTAAGTAAATTATAATAATAACAACAACAACTAAAACAATAACATCACCAATCAATTAATTAATCAATTAAATAATTGACATTAGTCCAAAATCCATCAAAGCACCTAACATTGTGATGGTCCTTTTAAACTAAACATGAAGAATCTTATCAATAAAACAATATAATTACCGTGGAATCGATCTGACGATAGCAGGAGACACCAAAGACGGTTGATTTCGGAATGAATCTCGATGGCAGATGAAAGTACACAGTGTCTACAAAAAACATACAATTACACATCGTATTATATTAAGTAATTTATATAGCATCATTCAAAGCAGTGCGAGACGCCCAAGAAAAAGTCTTCTGGAGGGCAAAGGATGTAGGAACAGACCCAGAAAGAAAGGCAGCACATAGAGCTGAGGAAACGGCAGTTCATAAAAACATTCTGTGATTAAACAGGGCATAATTTTCAGAGGAGGGGTGGTTATCTCCCCAACCAATGTTCAATAAATTGATGAAGGAATGTATGAATGAATGAATGAATGAATTAGTAGGTTAGAGCAAATGAACAAGTGAATTAATAAATGGCCTGAATGGAATGGAATGAATGAATGGACAGATGAATGAATGGATTAAATGAATGAATGGAACTGTATGAATGAATGTATGAATGCAGAGACCCTGTCTTCATCTGCAACCAACCTTCCATGAAGTTATGCGCCCCATCGGGTAAACAGAGAGACGGAAGATGTTTCCATTCGTCCGGACACTCGTTGCTGTCGACTGTCTTTCCATCGATCAGCGGTGGATACGAATACTCCACCTGATTACCATTACATCATTTTATATAGAGCCATTGCATTTATATATTTATTTATACGTCATGGCATTCGGACCCGCATTTCATGATACCATCAGCGTAATGCAGAGCTTCCCTTGCAGAGGAAATTCATGCAGTCCTGCTTATAAGGTTAAGTACAGGGCACCAGTCTAACCAAGAGTGCTAGGTCACGTCTAAGGGGTTTTCAAATAGACCAAGTGAAG